>DWGR01002975.1:0-12817 GCA_018247715.1 Heliconius burneyi | reverse complement strand
CGATAGCAAGAAATCGCCGAGCACGCAAAACACTTATAACCTTTACGCCTCTCCCAACCAAACAAAAAATGCTATACACTTGAAACTTGGTACAGATGTTCGGGAAGAGTGTACCAACATAAAAAAATAAAAAAATCGATAATCGAAAGTACGTTGCCCGCCAAATTTGAAAAGTCATCTTACTTTTTGAACACACTCGTATACTAATTTAGGTAATGACCTAAATTAGTTTTTTTTTCATATAATAGAGTAAAACTTTAAAATAGTTAAAAATGTTTTTTTTATTTATGTTTAGGGACATTCAATGTGAAGAAAGTTCTTTAGTGAATGGTTTCGCGATATGGGCAGTGTGGATTGTGGCAGGGAAACCGATCAGTTCCGGTCCAATAGATTATCCAGTCGTAGGTGATTTGGTTAACTGGGACACGCATACTAGACAGGCGGTCAAAATATTTGTAAGTACTTTCTCATATTTAGTGTGAGCCATTCGTGGCGCAGAGGCACAAACGTGTGACTATGAACGCGACGGATTGTGGGATCGATTCCCACTCGGAAATGAAATATTTAATATTTTCCTTTATTTGCTGTAGTGTCGAGATAAGGCGCCGCGTTGATATCCACCAGTCAACACGCAAAACACTTCGTTCCCCGCTATCTGCCCGAATTTCAAACATTGTGTATTGAGTGACGGAACTCGACGCCTTTTTTCATTCTGCTAGAGCGAGAATATTAGAATAAACGATTACTCCGAGTGAGGTTGATCCTCACTCGTAAGAAAAAAGATATTTGCTTTGCATATCGTTTGAGAGAGAAGTGAATTTTGGGTTTGGAAGGGAGTGAAATATTAACTAAAGACGAGACGAACGAAGAATTATACGAGATGATGTGTGAATGTGATGACACCTTTATCTTAAGTAGCAGTGAAACGCTGAGTTTTAAAAAAAGTTGAGGGCGACACACGAAGTCTGAAAAGCTGGCGCCCGATGGAGTTACTGCCGAGGTGATCGAATATGGTTGGCTGCGTTTCTTGGTATTGTTCTGGTTTTGTTTTAATTTTCGGTCCCAGACAATTGGCGAGGTGCAGTCATCGTGCCTTTGTGAACCTTTATGGTTCACGGATAGACTAAAGCTGTACATATTTTTTTTTTTACAGAAAACCTCCAAAGAAGTGAGTGCGTCAGACAAATGGAGCTATCAAGTTGCCTGCGATCTTGATAAAGGACAGTTTAATTTGAAAATAGAATTTATGAATGAATGAATTAATATGAATGAATTAATATGAAATGAATTAATATGAAATGAATTAATATGAAATGAATTAATATGAAATGAATTAATATGAAATGAATTAATATGAAATGAATTAATATGAAATGAATTAATATGAAATGAATTAATATGAAATTGAATTACTATGAAATTTATATATAAATAAATGATAAATATTTAAACATGGTATTTTTTTGTATTGTTATCTTTTTTGACTCTTTTCTAAAGGCTATGATTTTTTGTTTGGTTTGATTAATACTTAGAAGCATTATGAAATATTGAAATTTTTACATTACTCGCAAAAGAGAGAAATGCCCCAGAGCCTGAGTCAAGATTTCAAATTTACTAACTATTTATTATAGTAAAGCAATGAGTGAAATGTGTATGGTTAGCATTGGATAGGAAAAGAAAAGAATGATACATTTATTTATATCATGTTCTTGTCTTTGCTCTTTCATGTAATGGTTTTAGAAATTCAAAAAGAGTGGCTAGCTGTAGAAGAAGTTTGTATCCCTTTAGCTTCGGAATCCAGTTGGTATCCAATAATTCTAAAACTTTTTGTTAACGCTGACCAAATGAGTCATTTAGATTGAATTTTAGGTAAGATGGGAGCGAATCCACTGTGGAATGAGTGGAAGCAGTAGGAAAATCTTACCAATTGTCTGTGGGTATGTAGGGTTGTGCTAGGTAGGAGTTTATACGTTGCGATGATTAAAGTATATGAAATCATACGTAAAACTGTAAGCATTTCAGTAAAAAGGAGCTTTGAAAAACATAACCAACAAACCCAAAAGTTTTTGAAAGTAGGCTAGCCAAAAAATCTATACAAAAGCCTTACTCAGATTCAGGTCCTGATTTTAATCTTTTGATGGACACGTATGAGAAATAATACAAAATCGATGAAGTTGTTAATATTTTTTTGTCCAGAATTGATATTTTCCAATACTCCAGTAGAATAACTTACAGTTGTATGTATACGAGTATATTAAACAAGCTATCTACTACGAACTTATCAAAGAACTAACCAGGAATAGGTTATTATTTATTTTTAGCACGTGAGAATATTAAATCTTCAAGGTTCGAGGTTTTATGATCAATGTCTTTAACCGTTGAGTTTAGTTTGTTCAAAATAGAAATACAAGGTTAGAAAAACTTGCAAAGAGCAAAAATTTTAACACCATTATATAGTGTTTTTGTCTTTAAAAGCACTACTTAAAATGAAATCACAGTTTGATGATGATTCTATAAAGGCCTAATACAATTTTTTTTTAAATCTCTCAAATATGAAATGAAAAAAACAATATACGTCTAAACTGTTGAGGTATCTTGATTAATTTCTTCAGGTATGGGTTTGAAATATTTTACTCTATATGCTGTATATCATTACCCTATTCTATTAGCAGTTTTTATTCTAAGAGTTAGTAAATACCTATTAAGTGACTACTAAATGACTGCACTTCTTTACGTGCCGTCTGCTGTGTTTATTATTAGTTTTCTAAAATAATATCAAAATTTGTACCTACATGCAATTAAGAATTCCTTTAATTGTTATGTATTTTTTTAAATTACAAACAGGAACTTTGCGAATCGAAGATTGTGCACAAGACAAACTGCAATTGATGTAAAAAACTAGTGTAATTGACCAGTAGATAATATTTAAGTATTCATAGTCGCAATCGACGGAAGCATTCTTAAGGATAAGTATTTTATTATAAGTGGAAACCAAAGAAAGTCGTTATCAAAGATCCGCCACCTCTTCTCTGAAGCTCGACAAAAAGCTAGAATGTTAGAATATGGTAACCAGTCCTGATATCACCTACCGCAGTAACCTTAAGAAGATAATATAGACTTAAGCTATGTACACACTTGAATAAAAAAAGAATAATAAATTATTAGACATTATATAATCTGTGGAGATTAAATTGAAGTAAGGTATAGAAAGAAAAGTTTAATCTGTGTATAAATAAGACAATGTGAACTTGGCCTTAGTGATTCCGCATCCGTACTTCGACCACGCTTTTTGTTCTGCCTTCACGCAATCTCATTATACTGTCAGGAACTCACACGATTAATTAATAATTTATAGCTTATTAGAAAATCAGCTTAGCGCCCGATTGAGGCTCGACGTCGGCATAGTGTTGGCTTTTGTTTTTCTCCGCTTATAATTTTAAGCTATCTTTCTTATAAATCTATAAATATAACTTTAAAGACGGTTTTGAAGTTCAACTATTCATGATGTGTTGGAATTGTTTAATACATATTTTTAAATATAGTTTTTTTTTATGGTAAAAGGACAAGGCAAACGAGCGTTCGGGTCATCTGAAGGTAAGTGATCACCGCCGCCTACGACCCCGTGAAACACCAGATGAGCTACAGGTGCGTTGCCGGCCTTTAAGGTGGAGGTAGACGCGCTTTTTGAAAGTACCCATATCATATCGACCTGGAAGGACTGCCGCGAGTAGGCCATTCCACAGTTCCGAGAAAGAAAAGAAAGAGAAAATAAAAAGAAAAAAAAGATAAAGATAAGTAAAAGAAAATATTTTACTACATAAGCCAAAATTATATTTTTAAAATTTTTGTCTGTCTGTGGTTAAAATTTCACACAAAAACAACTGAAGGGATTTTAATAATCTTTTTTGTTATTTAGCTACTAGTCCTCGACAACATAAATGATGGTAGGCCACAAATAATGATAGGTTGAAGGTCTAAGTACCTGTGGCTAAATCCTAGCAGCCTATATAAGAGACATTAATAGTCTTAGCAAAAGTTGGTCAGTATTCTTTTTTTTTTTATGGAAAAAGCATGGCAAACGAGCGTACGGGTCACCTGATAGTAAGTGATCACCGCCGCCCACAACCCCGCGTAACACCAGAGGAGCTACTGGTGCGTTGCCAGCTTTTGAGGTGGTCAGTATTCACCATGTAGATATTAACAAAACGAGAATCTGGTGCAAAATCCCCATCCCGTGCAGCTAAACCTTAAGAAATATGAGTATAACATCTTAAAAAAGTTGTTGAATTTTATGAGAACTTTTTGATGACCACAGATCGATTACAATTTAGAATATTTAATGTGTAATCCTTGTATTTAGAAGAAGAAGATAGGTTCATTTAATTGACGCCTTTCTATAAATATAGAGGTACCTAAAAGCCTAGCCTACTCGTATATTTTAAAAATATAAGCTTTAAATCAAGGACTTTTTAGTTACTTTAAGTACATACTCGTATGTATGTATATGAATAATGTATCGCATATGTGGATGTGTTATCACATATGTAGAATTTTGAAAAATATCCTCTTATTTATATTATATAAATGTTGTTTTGAAACTATCCAATGTAAATAATAATGTATTTCTGCTTTGTTTTGAATTTCTTAAAGAACTTACCCACTAACCAGAGTTTGCACTATGGATGAGGCAGTAACGCGTTGAAAGATTTATCACTGACGATTGAATACCATTACCTACTTAGTTATTTAGTTTTCTAGGAAAGAATATAATGCAGTACTCAAACAGATCTTCGTGGAATATGTGATTATTATTTATATAGTGTTTATTATACATGTAAATTGAGACATAAATACATATTAAAACAAGAACGCGTGGTGATTTACCAAAGTTAACAGTGTTGTGCAGGTCATTCGTGTAATGATTACGGTGTTAAAATTTAAGTAACGTTAAAAATCAATTCGACACCACAGCGAGTAAATGAAAATATAAATTTAAATAAATGTTTCCTATCCTCGAGTGGGGTCGTTTTTTCAGCACAATTTGTGCCCCTGCGATACGACTAGCCTTAGGTAACGTTGTAACGTGTAATTTGTGTGACTTAAGTTATGTTAGTTAGTAAACATAATATTCTTAAATATTAGGTACATGTTATACTTTAAAAGGCAATTGCACATTTTTACATTTTATTTTATTTTTTTAGTGTCACGCAGTATCTCTCGCACAGCATGGTAGGTGCAGAGAGAACCTACTCTTAAAACACTCCGCCCTTGCCCATTTTCCAGAGTGAAGAAAATGGAAATGTTAAATATTTCATTTCCTTGAGTGGAATCAAACCCATAACCTATCGAGTCACACTTTGTGCCCCTGCGCCGTGACTAGCCTCTTATTGTTAGAAATGCGTCAAATATTACTAAAAAAGTATAATATATCGAAATATTTGTCTTTAACTTGACAGTACCAAACAAGCACGGAAGACGTAAGTAGCCATAAATCAGTTAAAGCCATGTTTTTGTGACTAATCGCTGTGGCTTCTCCGCTTGAAGTTACTCTTATATAACAGGTTGGGCTATCCTTACTTAGTTGTTTTTTTAAATGCAACCTCCCAAGCGGAATGTATATACGTTGCGGTAAACAAGTAATTATTCAAAAATAGAAGAGTTCGCAGAAATAAAAAAGATTTACGATCCACTACTGCATTCGTCAGGCAGTTTTTTTGTGTATCATTTTATTGTTTATTTACTTAAACTACCTATAGTTTTCATATATTTTTGTGACATTTATGAGAATTATTAGGCCAATTTGTATAATATAGATCTTTTCGACATTATTTAGTAGCTTTACTTTCATATTTTTTTTGGTAGGTAGACAAAAGACACTTGGAGGAGAGTTTTAGCTTTTTTAAACTAAGCTGCGATATTTATCTAATAAGTACATAATAATGTAAACAGGATTTGGATCAATTAGAAATTGGAATATCTCGATTCCTTACGACAACAATGCGCCTGATAAGTTTAAATAGCTAAAAACTCTTCAAAGCTTTTAAGTCTAACAATAATTATGACAATTATACTTCTTATGTATATTTATGTGGATTAAAGTTTTGTGTTAGATAAACATTTAAAAATTACGACACATCTAAACCAATAAAAAGCAAAGAGTTTCGAAATAAAATAACTTAATGTTTTAATACTCATTATGTGTTATAACACTATGGGATTCCACGATAGTATTCAATCTCACGGACCCCCTGAAGAGTTTGTATTTTAACGAGAACAACTTTTGAAATATATGGTTGCTACCATATAAATGAGGGTTTTTACATATAAAAATAATATTTCATAGTTTTTACTTCGAAAGCAAAAAGATCTCTGATGCAATAAACAAGGATCTTCTTTGACAGTGACAGGCGACGAGTTTATTATGAGTCAGCTGTTTTGAAATACTAATAGACTATAAATTGTCGGTTCAATGATTTTATATAACTTCATGTGCGAATGTTGCCATATTTCTTTTCTGTTCTGTTCTTTTGGATATGGCGTTCCGAGCGTGCCAGTTGAGTACAAAATCACTTCGCCAATGTCACGTTGTATGGAGAACACACGAAAGAGGTTGTACGGTAAAAAAAAAGAGATAATATTATACAACAGAAAAATGCATGTTTAAGAGAGATCCACTTATAATACTGCCTTCACCTATAACAAGACAAAAATATATATTCAATATATAAATATAGAGGGTTAGTAATACTTATTATTTTACGTAGATGTTAGTTTATAATTTAATTTTGTTATTCTTTATGTATTAACATAAAAATTTACATAGCGGACTAAACACAAACATTAACAAACACTGAATACTAAGGGGACGGGGAACTTTATGAGGAAGGATATCATATAAGGGACGGATCAATGCCATATTTTTAAAAAATAACAAAAAAAGAATAGAAAATTAAATGTCAAATTTGAGAACAGTTGTAGCGCACGGCCACAGCGTGCAACTGACAACGCGTCAGGTTATTTACATTTTATCGTTTTGGTAACGAGGCAAAGTGCGGCGTTAAATCCCGCCATCCAATACGCCATGCCTCTAGAATTCGCCGGAAAGTGGCATTGGACGGGAGTGTCTTAACACTAATTTCCAGGTTCCCTCTGTTTACCGTGTTATCTGCAGGATATAGAAAGAAGCTGAAACAAAATAGGAAAACTATCGTAAACACTGGGATAAATGATCAAAAGTAGAAATGTACGTGAAATAAATAAATTTGTTATTGATATGAATAACAATTTAACGCCAAAAAAGACAAGGTATATTTAATAAAGAGAGCTTTTAATAGAGCCTGCAAAAGTCTAACGAAAGTGTTAGATTAGTAAGAGCTTCTACTAAACATGTAGGCACAAACTCTAAAGTGTAACTAAGTACATTATAAATGATGAAGTTGGTGCAATTAGGTGGCTTTCTCATAGTCCAGACTGCCAGAGATCTGTTCCGAGAATCTGTTAGTTACTTATGTCCAAGAAATTTTGTAATTGTCGGTTGAAAAATTGAACAGAACAATTATTTTCAATTTATATGTTTTCCAACAATTATAAATACAACTATTCTAGAAAATTGAGGATGATATATATAATTATATCTCTTATCTTATATAGAGTCTACCTTACCCGCGACTTTATGCCGTCTAGTAGAAAAACCAAAATTGTATTCCGAATTTAAAAATTACCTTATCTATCAAGCATTGTGTCTGATAGTTGCTAAAGCAAAAAAAAGTACATAATTGAGTACATTCATTAAAGATAAATCATTTCTCTATGCTCAGTAATGATTCGACCTACCTATCCAGTCCTATCTTCACAACTATACTACCATTAGGCTGGGAAAATACAAAAACACAATTATCTGGGTGCAAAGGTTGAAAAACAATCAATTATAATAAATGATCGTCCCGATAGCACACTTTCTAAGTGACCGTTATGCTGATATGTAGAAACGTGAATTTGTACATCTCGATATAGCATTAGAGTTATGTCTCGGTATTAGACGTAACTGTGGGATGTTGGGTATATTCAATTTATAATCTCCAAGGTATAATAAGGTTACTGTGCCTTAAGCGACGGCAAAGGTTAATCGGGGTATGGTGGAAAATATATGCCGTTTGTGAACTTAGCTTACGAGTATCCTTACCATGTTGGTTCATGTTACGTTGGTCGTATTGGTCAGTAGGTGGTCATCGTGGTGCGATGGACTCGGAGTTCAATCGTTTACACGTTATTTCTAGAGTCGTCGCCCGCTACTCGAGAAATCTAGTGGGGTTAAAAATTGGAGACGCAGTGCGTTAATTAAACAAATGAAATGGTATGAGAACTGTCAACAAAGTAAATGTCATTCTCCATTTTCTGCCCTAATTTGTTTTTTTTTTTCAATTTGTGCCAGTAGTGGTTCCTGGGTTTCGCAAACATAATCTCGAGAATTTACAACTGATTTAGATGCATTACATGTGGCAAAATTTATGATAACGTAATGCACGTGAAAACAACTGCAGGCTATATAAGTAATTACTAGATATGAATTGCTAAGCAATCGTAATAATTGCAAACAAAAGGTCAACAAATTCAATAAATAATGGTATTTATCTGTAATAGAGGCATTGCGATAATATCAGTGATTTACACTCGATAATAATTAAATGTTTATGTTACAGGTACTGGAAGTCCAAGCTAATTATGATTACTTAAAGCTACTATAATATTGTGTCCCAATGTTGTTTGTCTGTCTGTGACATATTGTGCAGCGTTGTTCTTCTTATTAATTTGCAGAATTTTTTTTCTTATAATTAGTTAATATTTTATAAAAAAAACTCAGTTTATTGTTACCTGTTATATCCTCGAAGTTTAATTCGACACACAAATTTATAGGTTCGATTCCTATTAGGTGGTACGAATTATTTTAAAGAGCAAGAAAGACATATCGCGGCGTTAAATTCTTCTACACAGTATCTCGACAATTGGACGAAAAATGAGGAACGGAGTGTCTTAACACTATTCCCTCAGGCTCTTTCATGCGAGAAACGGCGTTGAGTTGTATATTTATTCTTAAGCTTTTAATTGGATAGACGATTGCATTCAGCTAATTCAATTATAAATGCGTAATATTTAACCATTTATAATAATTAATGGATACCAGTAAAATATCGCAACGTTTTCATGACTATACGAGTATAAATAGTAGCCCCACACCCGTTGACACCTTTGTGGCGTAATTGGAGACATCTTACTCAACGCAATGGCTGAAAATTCAAATAGGAAAAATAAATCAAATATCTGTAATAAAATCATTCAATAATGTAAATAAAGTATTCTGTACGCTTATGTCCATGCGCCAGGACTTGACCTCCAATAAAAATGAGGTAATTGTATGGTTGTACCGTGTGTGGAAAAGCAAGTCGTAAGTGCTATACAGAACTTCATATAACCTAGTTCATACAAATTTATATATCGACTGCGTAACGAAATGTCTGTATCTTTATTAAAAAGAATATGGGGCCTAAATTTACGCAGTCATCCATAATCATGTGCGTAGGAAGAGTGGGGGCCGAGGGGGCCCTGCCCATCTTAGAGCAGTCTGTAATAGTAATAGACACCAGTCTACCCCAGACATTTAACTAACGAAAAAAAATACACCGAAAAATTAAAAGAGAAACAACATTTGCACGAAAGTATCTACGAGTATATCATATCTGTGCAACGTAAGGTCCAGAGGACCCCCCCTAGAAAATATTTTTAAATACGCCCATGTGCACTCGACAACTCGATTCGTGCAACTCGATTTTGCATAAAGTGTTAGAAATGTCCATCATATTTATTTATTGTCTGTCTTTCTGTGTGTATGTATGATCACGCTAATCTTCGAAAGTACTAAACGGATTTACTAAAAACTTTGACCAATTGCTTTGTTTTAACTCAATATCTAAAGATTGTTTCATTAAAATCGGTTCATTAAAAAAAATATGAGTTTGTCTGCAAATATAAAGCAATCCATATCTATAATTATACTTATAATAAATCTGTATTAGTTTGTGATGAATCTATATTTTTTTAACCAATTTACAAAACAAGGAGGAGGTTCTCAATTAAATATTTTCGATCAATTATTTTTGATTCGATTTCGATATAAGATTCTGAAAGAGTAAATTAAATTATTCGTTGACATTAACACGTATGACTGTCAGTCAATGTATATTAAATTAAAAATCATGTATTGGAACACCATAAATAAAGAACAACAACAAAAATCAAGTAGTTCAAGCTGGCGAAGCCGCTGGCGTGCTGCTAGTGTTCAATAAATTTATCCCATAATTTTTCAAAATCTTAATTTGAAACACAGATTTACATTCTTACTCACTCGAGACCCAGATATTAGTTTTAAGTATATGCATCTGTTCCCTAGCGTCGTCACTGGTGGCTCTGAAATAGGTTACCTCTCACTGCTGCTAATGAGGTACTATAATGGTCATAATTTATAGTGAGTGTACGTAATGGTATGAAGAAATACTAAAGTGTGCTATTTGATGTTAAATGAATCTGCATCCGTAACTCTGAAACGCGCAATGTGGTCTATATACAATTTTAATTAATCGCTTGTGGTATTTCGTTTTCCAATGATTTACCACTTGTTTATATTTGAATATATATTATGTTTTTATTTATATATTTTCATTTAATATTGAGCACAATTATTAGCGATTTTTATATCACAGTATAAAAATATCAAGGTTATAGATTTTTTTAAATATCTACAGCTTTTCTCTAATCATCTTTCTTTCGCAATGCTTCCAGAATTCGGCAGAAAGTGGGGAATGGAGTGTCTTAATACTAGGTTCCCCTTCTGCCTACCCTGCTGTGTGCGGGATACAGCGCGAAGCTGTTTTGATCTTTCTTTATTGGTTATGTTTACGGGCAGGGTTTGCGGATTACTTGAAATATATATTTTTTTATGGAAAAAGACAAGGCAAACGAGCGTACGGGTACCTTGCTTGCTATCATCTTCAAAGTATACATTACTTGGTGAACAGATAACTGTTTAATAAACGTAGGCACTTTTTTTAGCTTCATGTTGTATCCATGAGGGATACGCAGAAGGAATCTGAAACCTAGTATCCACACACTTTGTCCCATTAAGATACTTCTGTGCTTCATTTTTCGATGAATTATCGAGACTTCGCATGTTGAGTGGCAGAACTCAACGCCGCGCTTTGCATCGTTACCAGAGCGAGGAAATTAAGATCATTTCATTTAATATTTTAATTTCTAAGTGCAAATTCAATCGAACACCGACACCGTTACAATAGCACGCCCGTGGGCTGGTCGACTACTCGTTAGTACTGAGGTACTTACTAATAGGGCCAATATTTGGCATGGTATCTAAATATTAACTAATATTTTCTTCACGCTGTATCTCGCACACATCAGGGTAGGCAGAGTGAATCTAGGGTTAAGACACTCCGTTCCCCAGTTTCAGTCGATTTCTGGAGGCATTGCGTGTTGAGTAGCAAAACTCAACGCCGCGCTTTTACCTCGACACCAGAGCGAAGAAATGGAAATAGAAACGTAAATAAATGTATCACTTCCTCGTGTGGGGATCGAACCCACAACCGTCGCGTTACAGTCACACCCTTGTGCCGCTGGGCCACGACGGCCTCCTTTTCTTTTAATATTTCCTTGACTAGCAGTACCTTATAATATATAACATACGTTGAAACTAGCTCTAAAAACACATCGCTGAAAGGTCAGTTACGAATTTATATATACGATAAGTGTTAGGTGCTAACGTTAAATTAGTTCGATAGTAGCGCCAGCTAGACACTATTATTGTAACTTTCTGTAATTTTAATATCTGTTGAAGGAAACTTTACTTGTATTGTATAAGCTCATTTGTTTTTATTATCTAACTCGATACGTCGGCGTATCGTTATGGGGCATTATAGGTAGAGTATAAGTTACAGAGGTACAGTATTGCTTAAAAGATTTTTTTTGTTTAACTATTATATCACACGGTGAATAGAGCAAACAATTTAAAAAGAAAACATAATGCCATGTTAAAAAGGATAAAAGGACAAAAAAACCAAGAATGAGCAAAACAAGAAGATAAAATGTTATTGTTATTCCCACTAATGTCACAGTTTCACCTTGTATCCTGCAGCACAGCAGAGGCAGAGGGAACCTGGAAACCTAATGTTATGATGTACTATTATATAGACAACCTTCATGATGAAAATGATATTATTCGGAATACTAAGTCTGATCTTTTGGTAGGTACTTTTTTGTATGTATAGAGCATCGAATTTGAACGTAAATTTAATACTTCAAAGGTTTTTCTGAATGACTGGCTAGATTATTCAACAGGGCTGAAATGAGCATGCAGATAGACTGCAGCATAGCATGTTTGAAGTCTCTTTAAAGTAGCTTGAAATGTGGCGCTAATTTTTTTAAAATATTATTTTTTTAGCCTAATGTGGTAGAAAGAGACATCATTCCTTTCTGTCTTTTTTGTTGATAGATGATGAGCTTAAAATGGCGAAATTTTCTCTTTATTTAACCAGACGTGGAAATTGAAAATGTTTAAAAGTAAAGAAACTTCCAAAAAGCTATGGTGAACTTCAAATCGAGTTTAAAAATTTTGAAATATTAAAATAACATTATTTTCAACAAAGGAAAACCAATGCTATCTGCTAGTATAAAACACAAACAAATACAAATAATAATAACTCTTTATTGCACATATAGAACAAAAGAAAAAAATAATAAAAGATACAATTCCTTT
>DWGR01002974.1:0-12818 GCA_018247715.1 Heliconius burneyi | reverse complement strand
CCGGCTGATACGTCACAGTAAAACACTTGTATATTCTCTAAGGGGCCTCTACGTGTTGGACCTGTGTCCCCACGCAAGCCTTCCAAAGGACCGGGTTCTTTTGAACCCGTGAATTATGAAGAGAAACTTAATAATACTATTTTATATTATTGAACTATTTATATTAATAATTATATTTAAAGTTTTCTTAGTTCATATGTTATACACATATTAATACAATCAAAAGAAATGATTTTGTTTTTTTTTGTCTATTATTTAATGCTATTAAGATTGTGTACGTATCTGTCCTGATATATTTTTTATGAAACAACAGGATTCTTGGAATTAATAATTATTGAAAATACTAATTGAAAGAATTATTGTTGCCGTGTGAGTATTATTGGTTAGAAGACACGCTGATTGTAGTTTATCAACTATTACGTAAGGAATAACTGCTAAAAAGCAAAATTTTTGATTTTTAAAATTTTTACCAATAATTTTTACGGGTAATATTTTAAGACTATTTACAGGATTATTTACGCGTAATATTTTAGGACTATTTACAGAGTTGTAGGAAATTCGAATTATATAAGTATAAGACAGTTATAAGTAGCAAAATTAAACGATCACGAAACAGTCTAGTGTTTTTAAAAATAAAAATCAGCTTCACGCTGTATCCCGCGCATAGCAAGGAAGGTAGAGGGAAGCTAGTGTTAAGACGTTCCCCACTTTCTGAATGAATTCTGAACGCATTACGTGGCTGAACTCAACGCCGCGCTTAACCTCGACACCTGATCGAAGAAATTTCATTTCACAATTAATTTCCTCGAGTGCGAATCGAACTCACAATCTTGCGCCACGGTTGGCCTGTTTGTTTTTACAACTAAAGTGTATATTACGTTTTAACATTAAAATTAGGATCTTAGGGCCGCCGCAGCGCAGTATGATAGCATCTAACTGTAAGCGTGATGGTTCGATTCCCACAAGAGAAAGTAAACTATTATCAAAAACAAAACGAGGTTACGAGATTCATCATTCAACTCACAAAGTTACCAAAACGACCGGAAAGAGGCGAACACTCTACCTTAGCATTGGGTTATGTCTGCCTGCCCTGCGGTAAGCGTGATACAACGTGAAGCAGAAAAAAACAAACTTACGGTCAATTCAACAGCAATTTGGAACTGCTTATCCTTCAACAGTTGCTGTCGCTGTTTGGTTACGTCCACGGAGCTTAAACACCACACTTGCCCCACTGAAGATACAAATATCAAACCCCGCTTACACCTAAAAGAAAGGAATATTGTTATTATTTATTTTTATTTGAGCCCAATTGTGGCGCAGGAGTACATAGAAGTACATCGATCCCCACTCGAAGAAATTATATATTTATTTATATTTTAATTTCTTCGCTCAGGTATCGAGGCAAAGCGCGCCGTTGAATTCCGCCACTCAACACACACTGTCTCCAGATTTCGGCGGTGAAGGGTAACGGAGTGTCTTAACAGTAGGCTCCCTCTCCCTACCCCCTAGTGTGCGGGATAAAGCGTGAAGGTGATTTTAATTTAATTGTTATTTATACTTTAGAGATCGCAGTTAAATGTTTACTTCATATTGTGCAACGTATATTTAAAATACTAACAAACAACCACAAAACAAACTCACTGTACAAAATAGTAAATACAATTTAATGTAAATGCTATTCCAATCACAACTTTCTGTGGCTTAGCATTCATACTGTTACACTTAAAAAGAAATATTATCAATTTAAATAACATTTGCTTTCTTACCTGTACATTAATCTTGCCTTGTTGAGATCAGACAGAGTTTGTATGAAGAGTGCAGGTTCGACAGTTTGTACTACAACTTGGTCTTGCATCAAACCCAGCACAAATGGTTCGTCACAAACTAGAAATTGTTATGATTAGTGTATTAACTTTTAATAAGGCTAGCAACACTGTAGAAACATCCTAATTCTTATAGTACCAATTTTGCAGTATAAACATAAATACAGCAGTTAAATTTGTGAAATTATAAATAAGTAAATACATTTTTTTATACTGCATTATTGCAAATAATAAGAATTGGTTGGAATTTCAGGGATAAAACTACTTCCGTAAAAATAATAATTTTTAACGTGTGACGCAATTTTTGGAGGGCCCAAATTTTCGTCAAACATTAGGAAACAAGCTCATAGTACTTATTAAGAAAAAGTGGAAAAAATTAAAGGAAAGGGATTTGAGCCCGCGCCTCTTGGAAACTGTTCAAGCGCTATGTTCTCAGTTAGTCCTATTCTTATTCGTGTTGTTAGCATCTCCGTAGGGAGATTGTCGAGCAATTTCCATCTCAGCTCAAGAGTACGCCAAGGGTGCATTGTATAACCTCTTTTATGTAACATTTATACAGAACTCATAATGAGAATCACCCTTGAAAATTCAGCATTGAAGGCTGCAAAATATCAATTCTGCGGTATGCTGACGATACCACCTTATTTGCGACAAGTAAATCTCATTTTTGGACTCAAGATTAACCGTAGTAAGACAAAAGTTACGATTGTCGACCGTGCAAATAACAACTCGCCAGAAATTATATTTACTGCGAATTGTGATATCGGACAATCGTATGTCTACCTCAGAGCGCTGATTTCAAGCAGTGGAGGCTGTGCAGAAAAAATCAAGCGACGCATGGTTATTTCTAGATCATCCATGAATAACTTGAAGAAAATATGGAGAAGCAGAAACATCACGAAAACTACGAAAAGTACACAAAAGTACAGGCTCAAGTGTTTCCCATATTGATTTACGCGAAACATGGACGCTTCGGAAAAGGGAGGAGAAAAAGATAGACGCTCTCGAGATGTGGTGCTGGAGAAAGATGCTTGGAGTGTCTTGGACGGAATTTAGAACTAAAGATTCATACTCTGGGAACTCGACATAAAACAACGTTTGTCCTCTATCGTTAAAGCACGCTCTCTCTCACTTTCTTCGGACATATTTCTCGACGAGGAGATATTCAATACAACGCCAAGTGATTCAGTGAAAAGTTGAAGGCAGCAGGCAACGCGGCAGATGCGCCATGCGATGGACACACCAAGTGAAGGCCGGCCTTAATGGCCCTCTCTACGAGTGTACTAGGCAGACAGCCAACCACGTAGAATGGTGTCGAATTTTGTGGCGCACCATCAACCTTTAAAAAGGACCACTACAACCGCTCTGTCAAGGGCGAAACGACATAGAAGAAGGAGAAAGATTTTTTCTATTTTGCTAATTTGTTTAAGGCAAATCACAGCTATTAAGATATAAAGCAGGAGGCCCTGCTTAATTTTTTGAGTGATTCTACCATCAATATACAAATATTTTTACTTTTTTTTCATTGTTACGTTTAAGGAATTTATATTGAAAATATTTATTTTACCAACAGCTATGGGAGCTTCACGCCATTTTATGGTTTTTTTAATTTCAATATTCTGAGCTTCTTCCACGAGGACAGAAGTATTATCACGGCCAAGTAGGAAGGATGTTTCCGAATATTTTGCTATTGTTGGCTCTAATGATTTCGAGCTACTAGTTGGGAAAAGTTCCTTTGGATTGCGTGACGATAGCTGAAAAATAAAATAAAGTGAATTATTTTATGAAATATTACAGAGAAATCACAGCAATATTTCCCAAACTATAGAATAGCAACCGACTAGTGAAGTGAATATTGAGTAGACCCTTAAACATGTAGATATTTTAGCCATAGCAGCATAGCATCTATTTAAATTTTGTTTGTTAGATCAATTTATCTTTGTAATATATATAATCATTTTTTTAAATTTATATTAGATTGATTATTAATAATCATTTATACCTTCATTATTCTAAGATAGCCAAAAAGTGAGCACAAAAAAAAACCAATTTGTTATAATGAAGTACTTACATCAAACAAGGTATATTCTCCTTTGAATCCAACACAAAGGTACTGTTGACCCCAAGCCATGACTTTAGGCACATCTGGTATAGTAAAGTCAAACAGATGTTGTTTAAATTCACCATTTTTTCCATAATAAATTTGTAATTTTCTTCTTACAGCTACACACAAGTGTACTACAGAATTAGATTCACCTGTCATTGAAGTTGCAGACTAAAAAGTATAATTTTTATATATAATGTATATATAGATTTTTATTTTCATTCTTAGTACATTGCACATAGTGGAATACGCAGAGTGAATTAAAGGTTACATTATAATTATAAGATACACTGTTCCCCACACACTTCAATTTTCAAGACACTGTGTGTTGGCAGTTCAATATAACGCTTAATCTCATTATTAGAATAAGAAAATGAAAATAATTCACTTCCCCAAGCGAAAAATTACACCCACAAATTTAAATATAAACTTCTATAATGATGTCATATTTAGCCTCTTACATATTGCTTAACATCCTTTATACAAACAGAAATAAAATTATAAAAAAACATATTTAATTTCAATTCGGTTCGGATCTTTTATTATTTGTTCCAAGCATGCCAGTTGAGCACATATCATTTAGCCAATGTCACATTGTATGGAGAACACACAAAGGAGATTGTTTGGTAAAAAAAAACTATATTACATAATAGAAGAATGCAATCAAAACGAAGTCTAGTCAAAGTGTTGCCTTCGATATTTAGTTTTACTTTATTTACCTTGTTGTCTAATGCAAAAAGTGAAGCACCCTTTGTTTCTGAGAATGTCTTTATCAAAGGAAAATTAACTCCATTTATGTCATAAGATGAAAGAATATTATCAGTTAAACATAGGAGTAAGTTATCTTCTGCAAAACAACAATGTTGACATTATAATTTTTTTATCAAAATGCATATTAAAAATATAATAATAAAAAAAACCCTCATAGAACAGTGGCACAATGAGTTTATTTTATTTATTTGTTTAATACTATGATTCATTTATGTGGCAAAACAGCATGAAAATGATGCATTATTATACTATTCCACTTCTACAAAGGTAATTTTAAACTTACCAGGTATTACTTCAATTTGCTGGATAGGCTTTTTACTAAAATTTTTACAATATCTAAGCAGTTGTAGTTCATACTTTTGATTACCGTTGGTTGATGATAAAGAATACATCAATAGATGCCCTTGTCTTGTTCCCAAAAACAGATTTCCATCTAAAAGTGTCTCCAGTATGTAGTAATAAAAAGATGGTAAAATTAAAGCAACATTAACGGAAGTAAAGTAAGATGTACCCACCATAAGCTGCAATAGCTTCTATTTGCACTGTTGCATTAAGTAAATGTGATACCTCATACGCTTCATGCATTTTAAAGATGTTGATTTTACAATAAAAATAAACACCAAGAATGAGATTGATCCAGACAATTATTCTTTCGTTTTTTTAGTGGTATTTTAAGTTAACTTTATTGAAAGTAAGTTTTTTTAATAGCCATTTTTATAAAAAGATACATGAAATATTTAACTGAATTTCTATTATCAAAAAACGCCCTGTAAATTATAATATACACAAACATAAATGGAGTATTCAACTGTCAATCAATAAACACAGATTTTTTTGACAATTAAGATTGTCAGTGCTACAGATATAAAATATACAAGTTAGTATATTTTTTTTATGAGAAAAGACAAGGCATCGGACGTACGGTTCACCTGATGTGATCACCGCCGGGAGCCTCTCATGACCCCGTGTAATACCAGAGGAGCTACAGGTGCGAACAAAATAATTCAGCGAGAAAAATATGATCAGCAAAACTTGCTTGTTTCCATTGCTTATTAAGCATGCTACTAAACACAACGTAATATTATTATACTAATAAATAATAGTTTTTGTCAAAATAATTACATTCATGAGACTTTCAATCAAATTTATTATATTAAAGCAATAAACATGAGAGGTTTGTTTATTATATTTCTTTTTATAATTTTTGAGTGGAAAAACTCAATGCAACGCTTGCCTTGGTACGAGAGCGAAAAAAATAATATATATTATTCCCCCAAATAATAATTTATTCTGAAGCCAGTCGTGGCGCAGAGGCACAAGGTGTGACTATAAAACCGACTGGTTGTGGGTTCAATTCCCACTCGAGGAGATGAAATATTTAATTAAATTTATATTTCCATTTCTTCGCTCTGGTATCGAGTGATAGCGGCGTTGAGTTCTGCCACTCAACAAGCAATGCCTCCAAAATACGGCATAAGATGGGGAACGGAGTGTTTTAACACTAGATTCCGTCTGCCTATCCTGCTGTGTGCGGGATACAGCGTGAAGATGATTTCAATTTTTCCCTTTCAAATTCCCCCAAATGTAAATCGAACCCACAACCATCGCGTTATATGTCACATGCTCCTTCTACCCCTACGTTACGACGGCCTCTACATTTTATAATTTAATAATTATGCTTTTTAAATGTAATTTCTCACTGGTTTTTTTCACAAATGCACTCTAAATTACATACATAGAGTAAATTCACTTTTTCAAAAATTTTAAATTTGTGTAGAAGCTCTTGGTATAGTCATAAATTATTATTAATAATATTTTACCCTAACAATAAACGTTAACCTTAATACTATCAAACGAATTTTTTTTTGATAAATGAATAAATAACTGATAACATATTATTATTCTTTTTTTATTGATCTTCCACACGATAAATGATAGTGGTGAATTTTAAGCGTCATACCTTTTAAAATATAAGAATAATACTAAAGTTGTTTTTTTATTTTATTTTTAATTATCGTGGGGAGTTTTCTGAAGAATTGTTTGACTTTTTATCTGCCGACGAATGTTCTAACCACACGGAACGTCACAAACTTAAATATCCACACCACCTGGATATGTGGCACTCCATTACTGTGCGGTTTCGTAGGAATTTCCTTCCACGCGCCACAAAATTGTGGAATGGCCTACCCGCAGCAGTGTTTCCAGGTCGAAATGACATGGGCCGACCACGCACCTGTAGCTCCTCTGGTGTTACACGGGGTCGTGGACGGCGGTGATCACTTACCTTCAGGTGACCCGTACGCTAGTTTGCCTTGTCTTTGTCCCATAAAAAATAAATTCCACTGCATTCCAAACAAGTAATATACGTGTATTCTACAAGTGTTAAAAGATAACTACATATTATTCAGCTTTTTCTTCTTCATTCCTACGAATCGTACCTATTTGCATTTGAATTATTATATTTCAATTTGACTGTGGTATAAGTAAATAAAGTTATATCTTTATAGCTTAGAGGAGTAATACATACTTATAACAGTATGAATACTGCTACAGTGCTAAATACTGTCGAAATAATCACAAATTATAATATAACAAAACTATTATATGCAAAATTTGTAATAAAAATATCAAATATTTTTTTCTGTACCTAAAAAAAATATTAAACTTTCTAACACTAAATTTAAATTGCACCATTAACTAGAAAAAAAATTAACATGTCTGGCAATAGCTTTTGACTAGTCCTTTTTATTAATATTGAACTTACTTACTTTAGAATATTGTTTAATCAAAGTAAACAGAAATGACAGATCTCATGATGCACCTTTCTCAGTTCAGCTATCTGCTCTGTCTGTCATCTGCTGGAATTTCAGCCAAAGACAGACCCCTATATTTCTATAATTATAAAATATAACGCTGCAGCCGCCATACACCACTTTCCACCAAATTCTGGAGGCATTGCGGGTTGAGTGGCAGCACCACGCCGGGCTTTGCTTCTTTACCAGAGCGAGGAAATGAAAATTTTTTAATATTTCATTTCCTCAACTGCCAGCCAACCCACAAACTATGGCGTTTACAGTCGCACATTTGAGCCCCTGCTTAATATATCATTGAAAATGGATTATGGTCATGTTCATGAAGTAGTTTCAAAGTTTCATTGATATAATTTGGTATGATAAAAGAAAGAAATCAATTTAATATTTTTAGTAACAAAAAGTTACACAATTTAAATATGTTATTACAAAATTATCTATATTTTAGTTCAAAATTCGGTAATCGGGTAGTCATATGGAATTTATAAATATAAACACTAGGTGGTCAAACATATGAATCATATTTTATAAAAGAAAAGCACATGGAGGTCTAAATAATTAACTTTATTATTTTAATAATTAACTAACACAAAGTGCAACAATGGCAATAGCTATTTTATTTTATACATTGTATACATTGAAGAAATTTCGGAATTTTGTTTTTATCCAATGTTTTATTATTTCTTTGATGTCATCATATTTATAACTACGCACGTATTTGACTCCCCATTTTAATTTTTATTTCTAGTCACTACACCCAAACGATTTAAATTCTACTTAAAAAGAGTTGAATGTGAAAAATATATTTTGGAATATTAAAGAAAAACACAGCAAAAAATATTTTGTTGAAACACAAAGTGTACATTACAAATATTGTTATATAATTTTCGTCATTCGACGTGTTAAGTTTAATGTTAAATACAGTTCAATATTTAAAAAGATGTCACTGTGTTTGAATATATTGTATGTCACACAACTATCCAAATTAAAGGCTATTCATTCCCCATCTTTAAGTTTAGACATGCATAGGGATACTATACTAGAATATTGAGAAAATAAAAAGCCATGCGTACTATTCATTTAATATTTACTTTTATAATTATGTTATTCCATTCATAACTAACAACGATATGAGTGTTACGATGTATTCAAATTCAGTAAAACAAATTAAAATAAAATACAAATTTCACTCACAATTAAATTTAATTTTACAGTACTAGCAATAAGAAAACTCTTTCTAAATAATTTATATAGGTCAACCCCATTTCGAAGTAATGTGTCTTACGGGTAATTCTCGTTTTAGTGAACGTGCACACGAATGGTGAAAGTGAGAATTTCAGTGGCATGAAGACATTACGTTAGCATCGCTTCAAACGTTCAGGTCACTAGTATGTCTTAACTTTTTACACAGAAGGTCTTTAGAAGCAACGTCGATTACAAAATTCATAATAGATATAAGACTTAATAAAAATATGCGTATCTAAACTATCACTGCGCCCAGCGAACGGGCCGCGCAGCGAGCGAGCCACCGCTCTCTACCGATTAAGTTTATCAGAGTCATACCATAAAGATAATAATTATAATATATTTACACGAATTATAAAGAATGTGCCAGCAAATGAATAGCCGCAGGGACGACAACTAAGCTCTCCACTATGTGATTTGAAAACTTGCGCCGAGCGCGTTAAATCTTAATATACTAAAAATTTATCAGTAATTAGTACATACAAATATGTAATAATACGAGCGTATATCATATACGATACGATGGCCAATCAGTGTTATCGTTTCCGAATGAGCGATCGGTTTGTTACGTTAGAGTAAAGAGTGAATTGTGACAAATGTCCGATGATCCGACAACACGCCAAGCTGGATCTGACTCATCATCCTCTAAATTACGACAGGCGAAAGACAACGTTCACATTAAAATTTAATGTCAAGTGTGGTGCGAAACGAAATTGCCCAAAATACTTAAAACTATGACAATGAGTTTAATTATTTTAACATAGTTCTGTAATTAGCTTCATACATGACTACTATTAATGTGTGAAGTTTTTTTACATAGCAGAAATATTTATCGAATATAGAATACAATATTATCGAAAAATCTATGACATTACAATAGGACACCGATAGTGCTTATAAAATACGTTACATTTACTCAGCGCTGGATAAAGTGAGGTACAAGTACAACGCGACACGAAATTACTAAGAGTTGTCCAAATAAACAAATATTTATAATGTAGTAAAATCTAAAATTTATATTTTCGAATTGTTTATACACATACAATAATAGTCTGAAATATTATTAAATATTAATATTATCATGAGAGATCAGTTTACGCTAGTTATAAAAAAAATTTACAAGTATGCTTTTATATGCAACAAAATGCTCGATTTGCAAGTTATCGTCGAATAATGCTCGGCTCTACGCTAACCCCGCACCGCCGCCGCCCGCGAACTACGTCACAATTTCATACCTACAAATTATTTATTTAAAACTGCAGTTCAGAAATTTCGTTGGCATATTTTGTTTTCAAATGTGACTATGAAATTTCAGACCCCCCCTCCACAATGTGTGGTCACACATTGACATGTCCCGTAGACCCTCCTTAACGTGTGACGTAATTTATTGATGGCCCCTTACTGCGAAGGGTAAATTTACGACATGGTTATTAAAATTACAGCAATCTAAATCGGTACGGACTTTTCATTTATGTTAAAAACTGCGTTAAGGTATGTACACGACGAAGGATTTGAGCTTACAAAAGTACAAAGTAATCACATTGCGACGGTTTAATCTACGGCGGATTTACCCTTCTTACCGACTACGACAGCTCAAGCTTTATCGACAATTACGCTACAGTATCACACGATTACTCGCCGAAAACACCTATTATGCAATATGTTTCCCGATGGCCAACACGAAATGTACTATCACTAAATAGCATACGACCGACTCTCGACATAGCGCCCATTTGGTGCTAAAACAACATATTATCCCTTTTTTTGTAATATTGGGACAAAATCCAAGTTTGTGAATAGTTTTTTCGCGTATATTGAAATATGAAACTTTTTTTAAATGATATAATATAAAAAGTGGAATTACGTCATTGTTGCACCAAATGAGCCATAAGAGATGTACAAGCTTTCCTCAAGGATGCTGAAAGCTCGCTCCGCCCCCTGGTGCGCCTTGACACCGCTCTCATATACTATTGCTTACTAAAACCGACATTTCAAAAATAGGGATATACTTCCTAATTTTCACGTTCATTGCGGATCACTACATTAGAATAATCAAATAGTATATAAGTCCCGTTTATTAATACAGTGAAAACTCCATACAACGCCACTCAATTTAACAACGAACTCCCTAAAGCGTCGAAATTCCTCTGCTTCGATCAGGTGAGCTGGTTTTGATATAATACATTATATATAACATAGCTCTATACAGCTGCGCTCAATGACGACGAAAACAACTCGACCGTCGCCATCTATGTACCGAAAATACTAAGAGATGGTATTTTATGAAAAATATATGTGTAAAACTAAAAAGTACAAAAGATGATATATATATGTGGTATATCGAGTGTCGTCACACGGAGCGTGCGCGGCGGGAGGCCTACGAGGCGCTGGGCCCACCGGCGTCAGGCGCGGGGGCCCCGGGCGCAGCGGCGGGGGGCCCAGCGGCGGGCGCAGGTGCGTCGGGCGCGGGCGTGGGGGCATCACGCGGCTTGAGGAAGTCGTTGAGCGAGGGCTGGATGGCGAGCTCGTAGTCGGTGAAGTTGAAAAGGGGCGGCAGCGGGCGGCCGTTGGGAAGACGCGCATGCGGCTCGCGCAACTCGTCGAAGAAGCTGTGTGCGCAGGCCTGCAAAGGCGACAGGCGGGCGCCCGGCGTGTACTCCAGCAGTCGCGACACCAGCGAGATGGCGTCCGGCGGCGTGCACGCGCGGAACACCTGTCGACATGTTAATAATCATCACATCATTGTAACAATATCCCGCATACAGCAGGATAGGCAGAGAGAACCTAGTATATATATATATATTTACTTAACATGATCGAGAATAACGGAAAAATAAAAGATATTTTAAATGATGGCTTAAACTATTTACATTGTTATTGTATTAAGTTTGTAGGCAGTAGGTATTATACATACTGAGATGAGAAATGCCACTGTCTATGGTTTAAGAACACTGCACGCATAAACTAAAGTATATGACTATTTCAATACGAAATTAAAATTGTTTGTAACAAATGAGAATTTATCAAAATCTTAATAATTATTTCTTATTCATGTCATAACATTAAACATATTCGAAATTATTGGCAAAACAGAAACATCTTTCTTGTTGTTTCGTTTTCCGAAAAAATAATCAGTTCTTATGTTAAAATTTAATAAATATATGTAGTCATACACTCTATAAAAAGTATGCACACTGAACACCAACAAACAATACGGAATAGGCTTAAAAATTTGCGGTAAACCAATTAGTGGTGACCTCTAGTTGAATCATGCCGAAGGCTAACCGTCAGCCGACCGACAAATTTAATTGCATTACGTTACGCACGTTTGTAAATCAGCTCAAGAATCACTAAAAAATATTTTCTTTTTGTTATTTTAATAATTATAATTATTTAATATACGATATGTGTTAGTAAAATGTAATGCAAATAAATTTCGTCACCGAGTGCTTTCATTTTAAATGTAAAGTGTATTTCAAGCAAAAACAAGAAAGACAACTTAAAATCAATATTTTATCTTTAAATTTGTAGTATTGTAATTCCTACAAGGAAAATCAGCCTGAGTCAAAAATATCAATATTCGATTATTTGCACTAAGGTAATGGTCAGTTACATAATAATTGATTTATTTGAGTGCATCGTTAAAACTATCAAAATTTAAAAAAAATATTTATAAATTAAATATAACTAAACTTGTTAACTTCATGAATCCAATACCAAAATATACCATAACACATTTAGCTAAAAGTAGAAATTGCAAAAAATCGTTTTATAAAAGACTTTATTATGGATTCACTTATTTATGGAATTACAAAAAAAGAAGAAAAATTATTAATAAATAAAAGTAATTTCAGTTAATGATCTTTATATCTTAACTTACATTTTATAAAATTTTATATAAGAAATATGTACTAAATCAACTATACAACATAATGAAAAATAGAGAGCATAAAAACTTCAAGAATAGATTTCCAACCAAACACAAGCCTAAACATTTCAAGGTACCTTTCCATAACGTACTTTGTACCAGGCCATGGGTAAGTAAAATGCGAATATTTGTTTTAT
>DWGR01002973.1:0-12818 GCA_018247715.1 Heliconius burneyi | reverse complement strand
CTTTTTGCGCTCCGACCTTTCTCACTACCCCGCTAGAGATAAAGCGTGAAGCTGTATTGTTGTTGTTATTTCTATATATTTTCTTAAGATATATTTCTCTTTAAAAATATCTATAATTAAGTACCTTTTAACGGAAACAAGTTTAGTGTTCCCTGTAAGCGCTTTCCCCCAGTCCAAGTCGCTGCCTTTGATACGATACTGCCCTAAATCTTCACCCATTAGACGAGATAACTCTTTCCTTTGTTTTTTCTCTAATTCCTATTAATAAAAAATATAAAAAAATGTTAATGTTTTTTTGTTCCGAAAAGACCTTGCTATGAAATTTAATGTAAACAATCATTGTATTTATCTTTTAACGTTATAAGTAGGTATTACTTCTATATAAAAAAATGCTTATAAATGAAAAAAAAAAAAACATTTAACAATGTTTTAATTTCTCAAGATTTCTTATTAAGATTTTACAAATAAAGTTACAATATAATAGATAGTTAAAATATCTTGTAAGACTGTTAAGTAAATATTTCCAAAACAAAAAACCAAACACAAAAACAAAATTTATTCAGTAACCAATTAACATAGCAACAACACAAACAACATAAAAACCAACATATAATACCTTCGCAGCTTTAGACAATTCCTCATTAAGACTTTGTTTCAATGGCGCATCGACTTTAACATCACCTGTCTTGTCTTCTATACCCATTTCTTTAGCTATGGAAACTTCTAGTATAGAATTTAGTGATGTGTTAAGTTTTTTACAGGCTTCGTAGAATTTTGCTAAAATCTGCGATCCGGGGAGTCCGAGTTCTGTAGCTATATCGTCAACGTCCTTCATTTGGAAACCCATTGCTATGAAGATTACCTGTGAGTAAATTTGGAGTTAACATTTTTATATTTAAACAATTATTTCGTTTATTTACTATTGAGGTTATTGTGACCCAAGGGTTACAAGTGTTTGACGGTAAACGTTGTGGGCTCGTGGGTTGTGGGCTTCCCAATAATTATATTAAAATTATTTTCATTTTCCCGCTCTAGTAGACAAATCGCAGCGTAGAGTTCCGCCATTTATCAGAGAATACTACCCTGCTACATGCGGAATAGACAAGATATGATACAAGAATGTAAAAAAAACAATATTTAAAAAAACATAAAATAAAGTAATTATATAAATTAATATATTAAATTAAACCCACCCTTTGCACTGCATCCAATTTAACCGACGTTTTAGTATGGAACACTATATTAGCTATTGGGTTGAGTAGATCAGTGATAAGACGGTAATCAGCTTGTTGTCTACAGTAGGCCTCGATGCGGGCGAGGTCGTGGCCGGAGAGGTGTTGCTCTATCACTTCTTTTGTCAATACTAAAATTGAAACAAAGGTGTAGAAGATAAGTATAGATCCCACTACTGTTTTCAGCTTCCCGCATTCAGGCAGGGTAGGTAGAGGGAACCAGTGTTAAGACACTGCGTTCCCCATTTTCCGCCGAATTCTAGACGCATTGCATGTTGAATAGAGAAACTATGAAGACGGAGACAGACTTAAGAATGTTGAATTTGTTCAATCACTCACTTGGTTTATCAACAGAGACGTTATCATTCAACAAAGCGGAAAGAGCGAGCGCGGAGGGCAGAGAGCGGAAAGCGCGTGGCAGGAGGCGGGAGAAACGGAGGCGGAAGTCACTACTATAGTCCACCAGCCAGGAGGAGGGCTGGACACCACGGAGCATTATGCAGGAGTGCTCGTTCGTTATTTCGTTTGGCTTTTGACTAGGAAAAAATAATAATAGTAATAAAAAATAAAGAAAGTTAAACAAGATTACAAATTTTCGCTAGCGCCAGTCAAAACTAAAAAAAAAACAGACTAGATGAGCAGAATACACAGTAGTAGCTTTGAGTAAGACTCCTATACCAAAGTAATAAACATTCGGTCATTATAGCATCATGCATAATTACAAAGTCAACCATAATTACTTAATTAAAAATTAAATTAATTAACATTAAACTAGTTATAATTGTAACGAAAATCAACGGCGAGCTTTGTCTACCAGAGTGAGGAAATGAAAACAATTCAAGTAAAATTTTTCCCCCGAGTGGGGGTCGAATCCGCAAAGTAATATCTATATCATTTACGCCTCACGCACACACATTAGAATACGCAGAACTTGCGGGAACCTTTTAAGACACTCCTTTTCTTACTTGTTGAGTGGCGGCACTCAGTGTAGCGCTTTGGCTGGTTGTTACAAAATAGTTGTTGCTAGAAATATTTCATGTTCCCAAATGAGAATCGAACCCACAACTATTGCACCGTTATAGTTACCGTTTACAGTCGCTGGCTTGTGACCCTGCGCCACGATGGCCCCAATTTATAACATAATATAACAATATAATACCTCAAATACACTGGCACATATTTCTGTGACTTCCAAAACTTTAACAAATCTTCTGTAAGACCAAAACTAGTTCCCAAATAGTCTAAATGTTCCGCTCTCACTTCCGTCAATCTTCTTAGTAGCGTTGGTGGTTTTGATCTAAATGACATTATAACATTTTGTTATTAGATAATAATAATTAAGTATTAAGCAAAAATAAAAATGATTTCATAATATAACTTAAAAAATAATAATTTATATTGTAAGCTTTTCATTAAACGATTTAAATACAAAGTAAAAGTTGTGAGTTATGAAATTTTGAGTGTAGGTTCAAATACCATTTTAGGAAAAAGTATAACATACCTATATAACATGCTTTTTAACTATATCAAAGTAACGCGTTAGTATCGACGCTATAGCACAAAATTAACGAAAATCTTGCCAAATTCTTAAGATTGGTGAAAGTTTCGTTTATGAAATGAGAGTTAACAATAAATTACAAAGGATTGTATGAAATAAAAGACGTTTATATTATACAACCCCTTCAATTTTTTTATTATAACTTAGTAGATTAATTGATTAAGAATTTCCTTATAAAAAGACATACCTAGGCACTATACTTTCCGTCTGCAAGGATTCATTCTTTCCGTTTTTCTCCGCATCATCATCTTCACTCATAGCTTCATCTAAACATGGTATCTCACCAGAATAGTACGCGGCTAACTGCTGTAAGGCGCGTTTACCGTAACCCATCTTAGAAACGAAGGAAGTAATTTATTATTATTTTTTATTTAAAACAAGGCTCTAAGCACCATTGTTGTGGGTCCGACTTGCACGTAAACACGCAGTGTTTTAGATTTGTGCA
Organism: Heliconius burneyi; assembly: GCA_018247715.1. Classification (NCBI taxonomy): domain Eukaryota; kingdom Metazoa; phylum Arthropoda; class Insecta; order Lepidoptera; family Nymphalidae; genus Heliconius; species Heliconius burneyi. The sequence continues at coordinate 9,583 of DWGR01002973.1, read as the reverse complement.
GAAATCGGAGGATCGGAGGATAGAGTTTATTATTAGGATACAGTGTAAAGTTGGAAAAAAATATATATTGAAATGTAATACTATCATGTTGTATATGCATGTAATTTTTCATAAAATATTATATTGAATTGACTGAGCCATACGTCTTTGGGTAGTAGAAATTTGTAAAAATATCCCTACAGAGATGCTAACAACATAAATAAGTTGTAACAAGTGCATAAGAATTTCGACGTAGACGTCGGTTTCCAGAAGGCGCGGGTTCGAGTCCCGCTACGTTGAAATTTTTATACGTTTTCTAAATAAGTATTTTTCTTTCCTAAGTGTGGAATAACACTTTAAATTTGTTAAAAATATTTATTTCGATGTTCAGGATTTCAAAGGTATTCTAATAATAAAAAAGTCATCATACCCTTTGATAAGACGGGTGGGTAGCTATCCTCACTATCCTCGCCCCGGATAGTTTAGGGAAGTCTTTGTCCCCAAACTGTTCGCAAATGTTCCATGGGATGAGATCGCCTGCAGCTTTTCTGCCACGCCCTAAGCTATCTTTTACTGATCTGCAAAAATAAAAAACAATATCTTGTATATTTTCTGCAAATAGAACATAAAACCATAGAGCTTAGTGTGCAAATTATATAGCATGTAGTAGTCGAACTGTACCACAATGACAATTACTTTACAGAAATAATGAAAAAAAAGCCAATAATGAGAAAAGAATATTTCAATCGATATTTTAATTTTGATACGAATTTTAAATATTTTTCTTTTTTAAGTGTATAAATAATATCCAAGATAAATCTAGATAATCACTACTTACTTGTCCGACAAGTTCCCTTCCAAACACAGTTGTATGACGCAAAGTACTTCAGGCATTGAAGTGGACCGAGGTGGAGTGGGGGCTAGTAGTACGAACAGACAGTGAGCTGGTGCATCAGCCAGGAGTTGCAGGTCGTTTGGACTGTTCTATACAGATTAAATATAATTGAATGTAAATTTTCGTTGTTTATAAATTTTAATAAATATAGTATTGTCTCTTGCTAAATGAGCATTTTTAGTAATTTTTGGGTGTAGGAAAGTTGCAAGTATCTCCTTATAACATAGATACGCTAACAGCAAAAATATGTTGAAACATTTAGTAACTAAACTACGGAATGGACTTAGATAAAACAACTATCAGAATAACACAGGCTACAATTATGAAAATATTTTGTTCATTTCAACTATAATATTTAAGCAAGAGACATATCAGAGAAAGGAGTTCAACCATTGTTCCATTGGGCCGTGACCACAAAACCCACCTTATAATGACTAGCAACGTATATCGCCACCAGTCTGTGCAGGAAGGCCTCGGCAGCTTTATGGTAACAGAAGAGCGCATCCCTATTGACGCGCAGCAGGTCACAGGCGGCAGGGGGCGGGGCGCCCGCGCCAGGGGAGGGGGAAGGGGATTCTAAGCAGAGCAGCGAGTTCAGCCAATGTTCTGTTGAATCGTTGGTACGGTAACGGATTGGCTCTTCTAGTTTTATCTGGAGATAAAATGTTTGGTTAAGTTGAGCGGCCAATGTGAAACTTACGTACGTAGCGACTGAGAAAAGCGTTGAAAGCATCCCGCTGCAACCAGTACACTCGCGAAGAATAAGATAAAGTAAGAAAAATCCTACAATCTAATCAGTGCAGACATGTACAGCTAGCTCAATGGGGGCCACAACTCGTCAACCACACTGTACATAGCATAACAGGCAGAGATTATTTAATATCAAGACACTATGTTACCCCACTTACAACCCGAATTAGAAGCATTGTGTGTTAGTTACGAAACTCTACGCCATGTCGCAATGGAATGTCTTAATAGGGTGGGGAAATAATTATAATTTATACTCACGAGTGTGGGGTCGAACCCACAACTATTCTCCTCTCTACCGAATTGTGAAGGCATTGCGTGTTGAGTAGGAGAACTCAACGCCGCGCTTTGCCGGCACGCGTCTCGGTACCATAGTGAAGAAACGGAAATATAAATTTAGATAAATATTTTATTACCTTGAGTGGGGATCGAACCCACAAACAGTCAGTTTTATAGTCACACTTTGTGTCCCTGCGCCATGATTGGCCTTAACGTTACGTTTATTAGTAGAAATCTGTAACATGTAATGCCTTCTACATTTGACGGAAAATCTGGAATAGAGTATGTTAACACTAGATACCCTCTGCCTGTGTGGGATACAGCGTGAAGCGGATTAGTGTTTTTTAATTAATTAATGTATGTTACTTATCTGTCACCGTAAGATTATAAGCACCGTTAGTTCATAATTTTACTTGTGAAATTGTAAACTATCGAAAAATTGTGAACCGACATTGTGAAACACAAAAATTCACCATGGTATTTTCTTTAAAACCATAAAATTCAAAACCTATTACAGAAGGTTCAATATAATATGTAAATAGTAAAAAATATCATTTATGTACTAACGCCACCGCAGCTTCAGATTTGGCGATTTTTAAGCGCAGGTTAGGTTAGGAACTTTTAAATTTAAAAATAACTAACCTAACGAAACCAAACCTGTACTTAAATATTTGTATACTTATGGAAGTGTTAGTACATAAATACACAGTATATTATCTTAATTAAATATGAGCTAACGGTTTTTACAATCTTACGGCTACAAGTGCCAGAAAAATAGTCTATTTACCGGGGCTGGAGCGTTGTGATCACTTTGCAACTTTGCAAACAGTTTTAGCGACAAGGCGCGTCCTGTTCCTTCATAGCCCGACACTGTCGAAGATAGTAACGCTAGGGGCGCCTTTGTTGCGGCCGCTGTTACGTGTTGAAGAGGGATGGCGGCTGCTTCGTCCACGAGTACCAGGTCAGCAGCGGATAGGAGGGAGTGGTCGTCTGGGGTTATGTACTGGAAGATTAGGCGTTATTAAATATATGTACTTCTATAATACGAGTAGGATGAGAAAACCTGTGTATATCGATTTATCTGTCCATTTAGTACTATCAACCATTAAGAAAAGTTTTAGAAAATGATAAAGAAATAATTCTATCTGACAAATTCTGTAAAAAACAAAAATAATTAAATAATAACAAACAGTCTACAAAACATCTATTATTGATTTGTGTCAAAGTTTAGTTTAGTCGTATAGTTATACCATACCATATTACATACACCATACAATACAATACTTACTTGTACAGTCTGCCTCGAATTTCTAGCAATATTGATTCTAACAATCGCCTTCTTAAAATCTGGATTGGTGGACCTAACAATATTATAATCTATATGTTCTTGGTACAAGCAGGCGTCGAGGCCTTTTAGTACAAACTCAAATAACGTTATTAAGTTTTCTGGGTGGGGTGAAGTGACATATATATTGACGTAGCCCAGTGATACTGCAGCTGCTATGGATAAACCAAGGCAAGCTGATTTGCCTCTGCCTCGAGCTGCTGTTAGACAGTGGGGTGGTCTGTAAATAAATAAATTGGTTTAAAAAACTAAAAAAAAAACATACTTAAATCTATTATCATATAGGGGCCCTTTAATATTATTGTTGGGAGAATTTTACTAATATCGGCTACATTCTGCTACAGACCACTGCTAAAAATGATAATTTGTCAAGAGTGGATGCTATTTATTAAATATTTTTAACATTTTTAAAGTGTTAATAGCGTAAATAAGCTGTGTGTGTGTTGTGATCAAAACACTTAGGTGATAAACAAGAAACTGGTTTAAGTCCCATAATGATAAAATTTTTATATGTTTTCTAAAATATCAATGTACAGTTTAAAGTATGATATATACAGGGAGATGTAAACTATATATATTATAGAAATTCAAAAGACCAAACAAATAATCATAATAAAATGTTACCTAGACTGTCTATCAGCTAGTGTATTTATAAGTGCAACCAATGCGGTTGCTTGATCATAAGTTCGACACAAAGCAACTAGTGGACCTGCTGGCGGAGTGTCTGACAGTGATGATACTAACTCTGTTAGTTTTGGGTTCACTTTCTGAAATAATAAGTGAAAAATTTGATTACAGATTTTATACTGTAAATGCATCCTTTCACTCAAATTTGCAATTTTTACTTTAATTTAATTCATTCTTTTACACATACTACAGTTCGTTCTTTTTTCTTAATTTGTAAATATGGCTTTCAATTTCTTTATGGAAAAATATGTATGACTATATAAATATATGTCTAAAACCAGGTTTCCAACATCTTCAATCCCTTAATTACTATTGTAATTTTTTATGATATAAAGGAAAGAAGTTGTTTGCATATAAGCCTATAAGCTATTTAAATATCCCCCAGTCCGCTCGACGGCCGCAAGCCGAGGTTTGAGTCCCGCAAGGGGTGCACTTACAGTCGTCGACTTCCTGACAGACAGCCACTTAGTGCTTTCTTTTCTTTAGGGACAGAGTACCCTCTTCCCTTTCCAAGGTCGCTGTAAAAGCCAATAGGACTAACAGCATTAACCTAATGTTCAAAAAAAAATATTTTTAAAACAACATCCTAGAAAAGATCTCTTACTTCTGGAATTGAGTCCACTGGTTCCACCTGAGCTGTCTTAGAAGAGATGGGCAGAACATTTAAGGCATCATCTAACACTAGGCATCTCGGATTATCGGCCAGCGATAGTAAAAAACGTTCATTGAATCTATTCACTACTGTATCATAAGCTTCAGTTTTAAACCTGGAAGAAAAGGGTCAATATTGAGTAAATAACTTTCAGATATTGTATAAGTAGGATTAGTGGAATCTATAGTACTATAAAGCTGATGACTCTGTTTTCTGAATGTGCAATCACATGAATGCACTAATCTCAGAAACTAGCCTACTTTTGAGAAAGACTAATAAGCTAAATTACAACAAATTAATAGTTTCAATGTAACCTAATGTACTTGTCAGAGTAACCTGGAGTACTTTAAATATTATAACTAAGAATTGGAACATGGTGTCATACACAGCTCTTGATACAAGTATACTCTACCTTGAATGCACATCCATAGTTATAGAGTGTAATTGTCTTAATGAATCCATGGTTTTTAACAAAAATATTATAAGACCACCTCCTTCTACTGTTTCTATTGTACGGGCCATCAAATTTGGTGTTAAAGCTTCAAAATCCTTAAAACATAGTTTCTATTATAATAATTACTATATCTATGATCACATATTAAGCCAGAGATCAATTGTGGCATAGAGGCACAAAGTGTGACAGTGACCGGTTGTGGGTTTCATCCTCACTTGAGGAAATGAAATATTTATTTAAATTTATATTTCCATTTCATTGCTCTGGTATGGAGACAAAGTGCGGTGTTCAGTTCCATCACTCAATACGCAATACCTCCAATTTTAGCAGAAGTGGAGAACAGAGTGTATTAACACTGGGTTCCCTGTACCTAACCTGCTGTGTGCAGGATATAGTGTGAAAGTGATAAAAAAACATATTTGGCCTGTTGTAGGGACACAAAATATGACTATTTACAATCTCAACAGTTGTAGATTCAATTTCTGCTCAAGAAATTGCATTATTTTGATTTTTCTCCCTTTAGTACCAAGACAGAGCATGACAATGAATTCAATCACTCAATACATAATGTCTCCAAAAATGGACAGAAGGAGGAAAATGTAGTGTTTTAACAGGTTAACAAGTTTGTAATCAAGTATTTCTTTCATTTTCTATTTTTTTTTAATGTAATAGTAATGTTTTTTTATACTTATTATATTTAAAAAAATACAGTAGTAGTGGTGATTATAGCTCAGTGGGACAGGTTGTGACTATAAATGTGATGGCTGTTGTATATTTAATCCCAACCTAATAAGATAATCCATTAAGTCCACCATCCAATCCACACAATCCTCTAAATTCAGGTTTAAAGCAAAATAAAATATCATGACACAAAGTTTTCTTTAGCTAGAATGCTGTATGTGGTACATACAATGGACAAAAACACATGAACAAATAATAACAAATGAAATAATAAAAAAATAAAAATCATGACCAAAAAAATATATATTATACTACTAACTTGTAACACACAAACTCCATAAGTTTGACCAAGCATGGCATGACTTTCAGAGTAATATCGACCATGTATAGTTGTGGCTACTCTAAATGCATCAAATAGAGATTCTTCTGAGACTTCCAATTTTCCTGCTGCTATTTTTTTAGCTCTCTTACGACCATGACTGTAAAAAAATTGTAAGTATATAATATTTAATGGGAAAAAAATAAAAGATAAAGCTATTATAACTTACTTGCTTATAGCTTCATCTTTATTTTTATAGCACCACAATACTGTTGGTCTAGCTTTTACAGTTGATTTTACAAGCATGTCATATAATATCGGTACCTAAAAGTAAATAATAATTTTATGATACATTTTTTATACTCTTAAATATATGTTTTCGACAAAATATCAAAAGCAATATACTTGATCTCTGCTCTTGTCTCCAACCAGTAAAAACATAGTACGATGACCAAGTTTGACTCCATTCTCGATCATAACCCGTATACGGTTATCTATTTTCTTCTTCACCATTTTTCAAATTTTAATAAAACTTTATTATTCAGTAATATTTAGGGATATATAACCTAAAACCGCATGTTTACCATCAAATTCACACGGATTTGACATTAGAAACTGGATGTCATTTTGATAAATCAAAATGACAGGTTTAAAAAAATAATAAATAATATCCTTTTCACGTAATAAAAAGCAGCATTGTATAAATGGAATTTATAATAAAGTACATACTGTCACAATTATATTTTTATGATATAAACAGTTGTATTTGTTAACTTTTCAAAATAGATTTCTAATTATTGTTGTAAAAAATCACTGAGATTCCGCTTTGTTAATGAATTTTACAGAAAAAAATATTAATCGCTTACGGTACATACCTTACCATACTTATAACACAGTTGTGCGAACTCCACAAAAATCAAATAATATTAGAAAAAATAAGTTTAAGAAATATTGGCACTACTTGCATTATTGGTAAATATAAATTATTGAAGATTGTATGGTGTAAGTCAGATGAACAATTTGTCATTATAAAATGTGTACAATTTATAATAAAGTTCAATTTTAAGTCTAAGCTAAACAAACAAAACATGTGTATGTAGTTATGACTTTTTCACGCATAGCAGAACTACTCGTGAAGATGACCAAAAGGGCGGGTAGTGTGGCCTCGTGTAACATTGGCTCAATTTAGGTGACATCCACTCCGTGTCGGTTTTTGCGCCCGAGTCAAAGGACTTCGTTTCACATAATTACCTAGCTAGCTAGCGAGTTACCCGTTAAGAAGTTGAAGTTGCAAGAGCGTGTGGCCACGTACTTCACACTACAAACAACTTTAGCTAGTACTCAGCGAGAAACTTCACGGGAAGTGTACGGGGCGTTTAAGAATTTAGATCAGAAAGTTCATCACTACGATGAAGAATAATCACTACATTTAAATTCTAGCTCATCGTATTGTCTTTTAAAAACAAAAAATATGTGTGAAAGAGTTATTTTGATACGTTAATTAGTTTTTGAGATATTGTACTTTAAAGTAAGCGCGCAACGCGAGATTCCGTCGGGCTGTAACCAACCCCCGCGTGACGTCACTTGACAACACTGGCTCGCTCAGTTCGTTAACTCACAGTTCGCGCTCTTCTGTAGATAGACTTCTACCACAAACTGCTAAAATGTCGAGTACAGTGAAAAGTAGAAAATAGTGTGTTGTGCCAAAATGCACAAATACAAACAACTAAATAGAGATAAAAGCAGAGAAATAAAAATAAATAAATTTTTATTACTCGCAACTTCATTTTTTTCCTCTTGTGATAGATGCAGTTTCCTTAAACGTTACATCACCAAATATTTGTTCCACCAGAGACCCATATTTTGTGGTTCACTGAACAGATTCTTGCATTTTTGAAGTTCTTATACGTCCATAGCGTATTTCAAACTATAAAAATGTATTTTGATAGAGCTATGGTACCCTCTTTACTTGAAGACATCTTTTTTTTTTCTTTTATGGTAAAAGGACAAGGCAAATGAACGTTCGGGTCACTTGAAGGTAAGTGATCACCGCTGCCCACGACCCCGTGCAACACCAGAGGAGCTACAGGTGCGTTCCCGGCCTCTAAGGTGGAGGTAGACGCGCTTTTTGAAGGTACCCATATCATATCGACCTGGAAACACTGCCGTGGTTAGGCCATTCCACAGTTCCGTGGCGCGTGGAAGGAAATTCCTACGAAACCGCACAGTAGTAGAGTGCCACGTATTCAGGTGGTGTGGATGATATTTAAGCTTGTGACGTACTGTGCGGTTGGAAAATTCGGCGGCAGGTAGCAGTTCTTCAGAACACTCCCCATGATAAATGCGATAGAAAATGCACAGCGCGGAGACGTCTCTACGCAAAGCCAAAGTGTCAAGCCTAATCTTGATTCTATCATTTCTTTCTTACAAAATTTTATAAAACTACGTCAAGATTGACACTGGATTTTATAAATAAATTTATTAAATAATGTAAACATATATTTTGAAAAAAAATTTTTTCACATACATAATGTGAGCACTGTATTTTAAGATCTTGAAGTTTTGAAAGTTGTAACTTTGTTAAAAAAAAACAGTTCCATCCTGCTCGGCTTCGTTGCGTGTTGTATCGAAAACTTTAGCTTTGATTATTTTTATTGTAGTACTGATACCAGAAAGCTTAGATTTTTTCCAGTAGCACTTGCTTGCAGTTGAAGGCTCCTCACTTCGACGATTTAGGCACATTAAAAATGCAATGGCATGTTTACAACCACCTCTATTGACGGCACAATCTTCGCAGGTTACGCTGAAAATTTTTAAATTTCTTTGTTTTTTTCAATGCATTCTAAAATGTAATAATATGGTTTAGCACGTACACGGTGTTCTGGTGTGATTCTACATTTGGTGATACACACATCACCTAATGTTTTAATTTGTGCGTATGCAATAGCATCATCCCCGTAACTCTCTCTTACCGATCTAAAATAAGCAAAATAAAAATATTATTCAGATATACAGATATCGTACATATATAAAAATATTAAAAATATCTACATTTAAATAAAGGCTCGCCTCATATATCTATCAAATACATCTGCTCAACTTACTGCTTGTATGTAGTTATATTTTATTCACTTATAAGGAGTAGGCGTATTATATGTATCTCAATATTTAGAACTTCAATAAAAGTTTTGGTACTTTTAAGTTTCAACGCAATAGGGACCTAATTAGGTAAGGTTACATTACAGTTTCAAATAAGTAATTTTAAATAAAATAACAAAAGAAAGTTATAATCTATACCCGAAATAGACATAATATTATTAGTTAGACAACAAAACTTACCTTCGCAGTTTTACTCCTCGCATTTCTGCGGTGACGAAATCACTATTTGTCGTTAATTAATCGGCAACCATAAATCCATCTACTACGGGTATGTTATCCGATTGACCTTTATCGAATCCTTCATTCATTTTAATTAATTATATTAACACTTTAAACACAAGCAAGTAAAAAACAAACAAAGTACTGCGCAACATCTCCTAACTATT
>DWGR01002972.1:0-12819 GCA_018247715.1 Heliconius burneyi | reverse complement strand
CGCTTGAATTAAACGATTATTTATTTAAAACACTGAATTGCGTTCGGGTTTTAATTTCATGTTATTATATATTTGTAACATACTAATAATAATTTCTATTGTAAAAGTTCCGAATGTGATTTTTTATAAGGATTAGATTATTGTAATTGGCCTGTTATTTTCGTATGCATCACCATATTTAACGACAAGTATACGTACCATTTTGTAAATTTTACCGTTTAAAATAATAAGCTTTCTAATTTTAAGTAATAATAACAATGTCAGTTTATTCCAAACTTTTAGTTTACATATTAACATAATTATGTTTGTTCAAGATATCCTTAATTTCGATGTGCCTTTAGGCATGGGCTTCCTCCGATTCTTTTCAATAGATCTTATCCTATATAGTCATTGGTAAACTTAATAAAATAAAATTTAAAAATCTCATGAATTGATGCTGTTTTTGCAATTTCTTGGTTCCTAAGGGTGACTTGCTTAGTCAACTTCTTAAATGGTTGACGTATCATCTGTCCAGTCTGAGAATGTGTGAGAGTTTTGTTTTTATTTATAAGTTTTTAACTCTGTCTTTGATTGTTATCCCCAGCGTGCTACTCTCCAAGGCACGTTGGCATTTTCCTAGTCGTTTCCTGTATTAGAGAGTTTTTGCCAATGTTTTGCATCCGTACGTAATCATTAGAAGAATGCAAGACTCTTATGCTTTTATGTGGAAACCTAGTTGCTTGCCTGCTTCAGTGACCAAAACTTTCTCCATCCTTAGGTTTATTTCCTTATTTGTTTGCTTATTTCTTTGACGTTTGGTCTGAGGGGGATACTATCTACCTCATGTTAACATATTCTTTGATATCTTCTAACTTAATTAATGAAATTGAACTGCAATTTTAAATTGGTAGTGGTAAAATTAAAAAAAAAAAGATTAATTCGATTCGACTAACATGAAATAACTGGAGCTAAGTTATATATAGCTTAGTTATACATAATGTAGCTTCAGTTGCAAGGAATTGACGTAATTAGACTTTGTATGTATTATTTTTTTCTTATGTAAACTGCATTAAGCATCAGGATGTAACTATCCTAGAAGTTGTTTTAAGTTTACCATGCCAAAATTCATACATTGCTATACAGTAATTAACAGCATTTCAATCTTTTTAATTTCTTTAACGATTTTAATGGCATTAAACTAAGCTATCGAAAGGGTGACTTAGTCATTTTCATTTCCAAGTTTTTCTCATATATCAATAGTGCAAACGAAAATGAACAATTTTTTAACTTAAGTCCGAAATAGCAGAAAGAGAATGAAATATGACAGTCGTATCAGTGTTCCATTTTCTTGTAACGTGTACATTACACATAGTACGTTTTTGAACAAATGTACGCATTCATTTGATAGATTGGTCGATTATGACTAAAATTAGATGTGTATCTTACAAGTGATATTCGTAACTATATGTAAAAATCTAATTGGGTAGCAATGCCATATTTGTTAATTAGGTCTATATTTAATTAAAAAAAACCCGGTCAAGTGCGAGTCAAACTCACCCACCGACGGCCCCGTACCAATTTCAGAGTTGTAGGCAAAGGGGGATAAGTGGTCGTGGCAGACGGAGAGACACACAATAAAATGATCTTATAAGATTCCGTTTTTGATTTATGAGATATGGAACCATAAAAAGACTACAAACAAATATTATTACGTATAAACATATCAGAATTGTATATCTTAACGCTGTAATATCGCTTATGAGGTACGCAGCGAGGGTGGAACGTCAAATGATACGATTTGCGCGGCGATTTTGCACACCGTTGTTCACTTTCCTCAATTTCTGGGCTCATCGTTATTAGATTAACTTGTAAGGAAAATAAATAATAATAAGGATCTTTGTTACGGTTTTACTATAAACATTTTTACACATTTGTTACATTTTTGTACTTTTGTATTTTCTTTATATTTATTATCATGTACTAGTTGTTGTAAAAATAACATAAAAAAATAAACATGTGCAAATGCAGATTATATTTTTCGTAATGTGCATTTGATTCCTACTAGAATATGTATCTAAAACTATTATATTAAAAAAAGAAACTTTCTCGGTGTAATTAGCGAACTCAGGCGTGAGGTTCTGCGACTTGGCACATACAAATAGTGTCCCTTATCTAACGACGGAAAAGTAGAGACGGGAGTATCTACTAACTACTTACTTTTACTAGCCTTTTCCGTTAAAACCGTGTTAAACTTTAACAACTTTTTATTTAACAAGACACGTTCTACATTGTACATTGTGTACAATGTAGAAAGTACTTTGTTAAATATCGTAGGAATTATGGTATTTTAGTACCATCCTAATCAAGGAATTGTATATGAGAAAAAAAATCAAATCCTGTATCCTGCTGTATCCCGCACACAGCAGGTAAGTCAGAGGGAACTTAGTGTTAAGACACTGTGTTTCCCACTTTCCGTAACTCAACGCCGCGCTTCGCCTCCACACCAGAGCAAATAAATAGAAATATAAATTTACAAAAACATTCCATTTCCTCGAGTGAGGATCGAATCAGTCGCGTTACCAGTCGCCACGACTGCTTTAATGAGATGAATATGAGAAATAATTATTCAAATTTTGTTGTATGTTGATTATGTGTGTGGATTTTGAGTGAATATACCTATATATACCGATTGTCATCATCTTTTATTTTAAACATTGAAAAGTTAAATTATAGGCTGTTAGTGAATAAAATATTATACTTTATTTCTAGCTTCTGTCAATGTCAATGTATGAGACTTTTAGTCGTAAGAATAAAAAATAAAAATTCTACGCTATAAAGATCAATATATGTATATGTCATTACTAAATGACAAAACAGAAGTGCTTGTTATATTATCAAATAAAATAAATACTACTAAGATTTTCTAAATTTTTGTATAGGAAACTTCCTAAGACAGTTTTGATTTCATATTTTTTATACATACACTCTTTAGATAAAATATATCTAGTTATGATAGAATGTGTATAGAATTTGTCTCTGAGAAGTCGTTTATTAATTTATAGAGGTTTTACTGTAATGTTAGGAACATGTAATATGTGTTCTAGCGCTACCAGACTCTGAATTAGCCAAGAAATTATATTATTTAGTACAGAATAAAATCAATTAACTGTAAGCAATATTCATTACAATGTAAACCATACAGAGCGGCATGGTCGTTGTAGCGAGGAAGCTCTTAAATAAAGGAATAAAAATATTTTAAAGTGTTATTCCAAAATTAGGAAAGAAAAATAAAATTTAAGACGCGTAAACGTAAAGAGAAATAGGTTTCTAAGAGATACGAGTTCAAATCTCGCTACGTTCAAATTTTTATACGTTCCTAGAAAAATATTTTTCAAATCGATTTGTTTATGGACCATACTTGTAAGAAAATTTTATATATCTTTATAATATTTTTGCTTATTTATCTTTTAAAAGTTGTACGAAATGACCGATAACTATGCCAGAAATAGAAATATTAACAGTAAATTTTGATCTGTCTGTCGCTCTTATATTCTTTTGTCCGATAGTTGAAATGGTGTCATCGGAAGATATTGGAAACTAAAAATAGACAGATATAGTATAAAAAATATGCAATATAAAAGTTTTCAAAGTCGATGTTACTGTTTGACTTTATAGGCTTAGGTTAAGGTTGCTGATAATTATTAAATAACCACATTTTTCCTCTTTATATTACGCTATGTATTATTTTAATATTAATAAGTACTGACTTACTTTCTTATCTAATACGTTCTAAACTTAATGTTTGAGTGTTAAGAAGATTAAATGTAATATTGTTATAATTCATGAAATGTGTAAGTGTAGTTTTATTTGTAGATCCTAACTACATCTGCTAAATAAACAGATTTTTCTTTCTTTCATAGCATACATTCTAACATTAGCTTATACCCTACTAAGCTAATGTTAGAATGTATTCCGGGGGAAGATTCCGGAGCAAGTGCGCCAGAAGCCACGAATCCGGAAGTGCGCCAGACCCGAGTCCAGCCGATCGTCGGCGGTTCGAAATAAAAAAAAAAGAAACAGCCCCCCATTCGGGTCGATTCGCTGGGTAGAGATCCAAAGATATTTTTTTTATTAATTCAATCACACAAGTTGATGAGAGTTAATCAAAGCGTCAGAAATCACAATAGAGTACAATATTTAAAATAATGTTGCACTGGTGAAACAATAAATAATTATTTATTCAGAAATTATATATTTTAAATGTTTTTGTACTCTGCTTTAGATTTTTATAAAATTTTCTCAATTTAATATAAATTTTTATTGAATGTCAATCCTTAAATTGTATTTTTTATTATACAATGTTTGAAATAATGGTCTACAACAATGTATACAAAGAAAAATGAGTATAAATATATTAAGCTTCAACGCTATCTAAAATGTAAGAGAGTGTTAAAACACAAGTTGTAAAATCGCAGTAAATAGACAAATAACATGAATAAAAAGCAATTGCAGAGAGAACCTAGTGTTAAAACACTCCGGTCCCCACTTTCTATTGATTTCTGGAGGCATTGCGCGTTGAGTGGCAAAACTCAACGCCGCGTTTTGCCTCGACACGAAAGCGAAGAAATGGAAATAAATATTTCACTTCCTCGAGTGGGATTCGAACCCACAATCGACACCTTACATCCTTGTGCTGCTGCACCACGACAGCCTCATGATTTTTTATTTTTAGTAAATGAATTCCATAGTAAGTAGTAATACTTGAAGTAAAAGTTTTGCGGTCTCTTCGGTTGACAATTTAACTGTCGCCGAGACATTTCTGTGAAGTCGTTTCTTGGTAAATAAAAGTAATAAAGCTTTTAAATATACTTGTACTTTATTTGTACTTGATTTTTTACATTCTATCGATTTCCAAAGATCGAGTATATTTTTTGTCTTCAAAGTTTTTATACTGGAGACGTTACATTTTATATATTTATTATGAATATTTAATATGTATATGTAGATAAAATGTCTATTCTCTTTATTATTTTCTCTCTAGTATATTATTTTCTAATATAAAGAATATTTATATCATGCTTACTTGTACTTATACAAAGAACTAAGAACCTACTATAAAACAAATGTGAAATCTTCATAATCATCATTTGTACATCTTTTAGGTTTGTACTTACAGTTGTAGGCCACGGCCTTCCATTCTTGCAACGACCTTGAATATTGTCAAGATACCTACCAAGCATTACGTATTGTTTTTTTTTCATGTTTTAATAGTAGACACAGAGAAAGTGAGTATTTTTAAACGTTTTAGTGGTTTAACTGCGTGATAATTATTATAACCTATTTATTACTTTTATTAATAAGCATTTCATGTGATATATTAATAAGTAATATTTTTAATATTACTTATAGTTTTCACATTTGTATCAAAAACATAAATTAAAATAGAACCGGTCAAGTGACAGTCGAAATTGTCCACCGAGAGTTCTGTACCAATTACAGAATTGTAGGTCAACGGAACTGCAACTAATGAAAGTTAGCAGACTTTAATTTGCTCGCATGTGCACTCATTTTCTTTATAATTAACTACAAATATAAATTTGTAATAATATTTTTCTATGACCAACTTATATTTATTTTACGGATTTTTCTATAATTTGTATAGTATATGTTCACTTCATATTATTTTCTTATAACAGTAGGAAAATACCCTAATAGGTTGTAATGACGCGGCGAATTTAATATAAAATGCAGCAAAATGCATGCATACTTCTTGCTGCTTGCTTCTAAGTCAACACAATCAAAAATTATTAGACCGTAGCTCTGAATATTGGACATTAATTTGAACTTCAAACCTCATTACGATCTCAAGATCAAAAAAAAACTTACAAACAAACGACAAAGCGAGGTTCGGTATTTTGCTTTTAAGGTACGGAACCCTAAAAAGTAAAATTACTCTTCCTTATTGTGAAATGATATTTTAAAAAATGTTATAACTATCATACTTGCAAATTTTTAAAAACTTTTTCGTTTATTTTGATAGGCTATTTCAATGAGTATAAGCATACAATTTTATTTCTTTAGTTTTTCGTGAAACACAGTTTATTGTATTTAATATATAGTACAGTCTGCGAGGTTTAAACTGAACTTTTCATTTGTGTGAGTCTACATATATAGTGTATGCTTGGCCTGAGCTGGTTAATTATATTCATATATTTAATTCTTAATTTTATTTTATGCTCGATTGAGATATAAGTACTATCTTTCTCTTATCTCAAATACTATCTTTAAGCAATTATATCAAAATACTAAACATGGTTCGATGAACAGCGCTGAGTTATTGAGCTTGTTTAATTTTAGATTTCCGACTAGATAATTAATCCTTGAAAGCCCTCCCACCTATTTTGAGAATAAGCACTATTGAGATTTTTGCAGATTTCCCTCCCTGTTATTGAAAATAAATTAAATACATATGCAAAGCTAATTAAAATTTAAATATACTAAATTTTAAAACTGAGTTGTTTCATTTGTTTTTTTTTATAAATAAATTAATTGTTTATTATTATTAAAATATGTTAAAAATCCTCATAATTTTATTTATCCTCATAATTTAATTTATTGTTTTAGCAGCTTTTTGTTTATTTATTCATATACTTGATTATTTTAATGAGATATTAAAATTGCTGATTAATTTATTTTATTTTATTAATTTATTTAAAAAATATTTGATTGTACTCTTTGATTTTATTGAATTTAAAAAAAAAATGTTAATAATGTGTTTTTTAGTTCCTAATTTTTTTTTTTTCTGGCTCTATTTTCAATAATCATTTACTCTCTACCAAAGTTCACTTTAAGCCGAACTGTATGTAGCAATATTACGAGCATGATATTATGTTAAAATATATAGAATTTTGTATTAATATCGTCTATCAAATTTCATGACAGTTGATGAGAAAATAATCTTTATTGAAAATTTTCTTTCCTATTATGAATATGCTGCGCATAGAGGAATTTTTTGGAATAAAATTACTCGCTTTCATATTAAACATTTTCTGGCACAATGGATACCTTCATGTCAACCTGTACTGATATAAAAATTTTGTAATATTGTGATTGAAAGTTATTGACAGATTATTTTTTTAACTATTATTATTTATAATTAAGATTTCTACATAATGTGTTATTGTGTTTATTTGTTATTTGTTTAATTTCTTAATATTTATTTAAACAAAATTAAAAGTTCAATTGGGCTGGTTTTGCTAAAAAAATGGACTTATATATGAGACACCATATTCAAATTTAGATTACAAAAGATTTTGAAACTTTAGACATAGATACACGTATAAAACGGCGTAGACAAAATTAGTAGTTTTGTAACATGCATACTAGTGAGGTCAGATAAGTTGTGCGTTTGTTTACCACTTGAGGAAATGAAATATTTAATGTTTTTATTTCCTTGCTCTTGTAACGAAACTAAGAGCGGCATTGAGTTCCGCCACTCAACACACGATGCCTCTAGATTTTGGCGAAAAGTGGGAAACAAAAATGTCTTAATAAGAACGGAATGTCTTAACACTAGGTTCCCAGGTTCCGTCTGCCTACCTTGTTATGTGTGGGATAAAGCGTGAAGTTGAACAAAAATATTTATCAGTTTGACATGTTTTTGATATTATTGGAATGAGTGTTTTTGATTTAGATGAAGTTGTAAAATCTAAATCTAGTTGTAGTTTTTGAGATATGAGTATCATTTATGTATTTCTAGAGAGAACAGGAGGTAATTGAAGTCAGCTTATATTTTTTAACTGTCATTATAATTAAAGTTAACTAATTTTAAGATGACGATACTATTATAGCAACTGTAACATTAGAAATACATTTAACATAGGTATGACAACATTGTTTTGTTATAACCCTTCTGGTTTAATTATTAAGAACAGAATAAGAATTAAGCATTTTCACATATACAAAGTTGTATTTAGACGGCAGCATTAAATATTTGTATGAATTAGGAAACTCGTGAAGGTGGAAATGTACGATGTGCAAGAATATCGGTTCCAGAGAGAGCTGAGAACTCATTAGTGAGTTGAAGTTGAACAACAATGTCGCAAGTCACGAGAGATACTGTTCACTAACAACAATGCTGTTAGCTCACTCATTATAGTGTTTAACTTTTCATCCGTGCTAATGCAGAGTAAGACGGGAACCATCTTATTATTTTCATTAATTATCAATATTGGAAGTAACATTTATACTTTTTATTTTGTTGCTTTTACATCTATAATATAAAACACGTTTTGTAGATATATTGTATATTAAAGATATAAAAACAACAAAAGAAAGTAGCTTTACGTACGTTAGCATAAGTGGTGTATTATTACAAAAGTATTGATGTCTTTTTTAATTCTTAATTAGGAAAAAATTTAATATAGTAATAATATCTATTACGTGATTTCAATCTTTTACAATCGTCGTGTATTAGCAATATTCTTACTTAATATCTACTGCTGCTGCGAAACTAACTAGATGTAAATATAATATGCCATAAGCATAGTAAGCTAATTTCCTTTACTTCCTTTTTCATTAGATAAAGGTAGATTTAAAATATCAAAAAGCTTAAAGATATTTAAAATATTTCAATATGTAGAATGTAAGCACATTGATTATTTGAAACAGATTATTTTTTATAATATCTCAAAAAAAAGACAAATTTTTAAGTGCATGTAAATGTATGTCCTGGAATTCTTAAGAAAGTATAAAAGCTTAATTTAACAAAAAATATCCTATTGAAATATATATGTGGCACTGGATGCCTCCCTAAATGTTCTATTAAGCCTGTTTCAAAGGCATTTTCGAGTCTTTACCTTATTGTCTTATCAAACTGTCACAGGCAGTGTTCTTCCGAGTAGTAGGTATATCATACTGCTTGAATTTGTAATATAAGATTTTTTTTTTTATAAAATAAGATAAATGTTACATTTATTTATTTGTCTCACTACAGAAAAAAAAACCCCGTTAAGTGCGAGTTGAAGTCATCCACCGAGGCTTCCGTACCAACTTCAGGTTTGTTTATTAATGAACTACAAATATAACTTTATAATGTTTTTTTCTATGAAATAAATATAAATGTTATTTTTATTTTCCTATATATATAAGAAGTATGCTATAGGTTTTGATTACGCAGTGAATTTCATACGAAATCCGGAAAATCGATGTATTTATAAACGCTCGTATCTTTTAATTGCTCTGATTTAAAAGCTTCATTTTTTATGTGTTTAATAGGAACCATAAATGTAAATATATTTTAAGGAACCAGAAGTGTTTAATATAAAAAAGAGATAATTCAGGATGGATCACAAGCAGTTTATTACAAAGTTCACTTATACAAACAATATTTCTGAGTGAATAAATCTGAATACCCAATCAAATATAAATAAACAATCATTACTTTCCATTACACAACGTTAAACAATAACAAATTAATAATAATATGGAACGAACTCACAGTATCAACGCCAACCACCCTTACGCACGATAACCGATCAAGAGGGCGAACCCGAATACGCACTAGCTTTTATAAGTATGAGCGCGGTGGTGGTGAATGTCGATACGCTTCTAATACAGGAAGGGTAAGGGAAGGGCTGCTCGCGCGCAGGATATTCCGTCGCACGTTGGATATTCAGCTAACAATATGACATTAGTTCAAACTTGATACCTCCACGCGACCCCGAGATAAATGGCCTTGACAGACGGATAACAAAGTGTTGCTATATGTGTTCGATTTTTGCCTTTCGATATACGGGACCCTAAAAATACTGTTACTCTTCTAGTATTTTAAAACTTAGGCACCTAGGCTACAACCTGAACTTCACCTTTGTTACGAAAATTACGAGATTAAAAATGACTACACTAATTATGCTATAATATTACTAAAAGATTGAAACTTATTAAACTTCAAATAGCTTTTAAACACTTTAATGTGAGATTTGGCAAAGTAAAATCCATTACATTTGGTATTTATTAAATTAATGGTAAAATTTATTTATAAATAACATAATTGTAATAATTCTCAAAAGCACAAATTTCCTTTTTTCTTCGTAACAAAGGTAAATTTAGACGTGGATGACATATTTCTGTGAGATTAAACAACTATCTACTTACTTTTCAAGGTAAAAACAGTAGGATAATTTGCAAAGGGTACAAAGGAAATACGCCTGAGGCAATCCAGTACACATTTATAAATATATTTGTTTATGTTCACGACTCTATCCGATATTTAATATTATATACATTCATATACCTATTATGAGACCATGATCATGGTTGCGTGTTCGAATCTCACTTCATGAAATGAAATATAATATTTTCATTTTCTCGCTCTGGTAACGAGAGTAAGGGAAGCATTGAGTTCTGCTACTGAACACGCAACACCTCCAAAATTTAACGAAAAGTGGGGAACGGAAATGTCTTAATGAGAACGGAGTGTCTTATTGCTAGGTTCTCTTTACTTACCCTGCTATGTGCGGGATACAACACGAAGCTTTTTCAAGGAAATATGAGAAAAAAATGTATAATATCAAATGTTTTTTTTGCTTCACGATGTGTCCTGTAAATAGCAGGTTAGGCGGAGTAAACTTGGGAACCTTTTGTTTTTATTACGACACTTCCGCTTTTCATTTTCCGCCGAATCCTGGAGATATTGTGTTTTGAGTGGCGGCACTCAATGTCGCGCCTCGTTGCCACATAATCAGAGCGAAGAAATGAAAATATTAAGTATGTCTTTTCCTCGAGTAGGAATCGTACCCACAACCTATAGCGTTTACAGTCGCACACTTGTGCCCCTGTGCCATGACGATTCCCAATGGATTAGATTTGTTTTAGTTTCACGCTGTACCCCGCAGGTAGCAGGGTAGACAGAGGAAGACCTAGTGTGAGGACACTCTGCTCACCACTTTCCGTCAATGAAATGTTGAATGGCTAAACTAATTTGCCGCAGGAATAGAATATTTATGAAGAAAACTTGTACCTACTTATGATTTTTCTGTAGCTCTTAAGTCTC
This sequence comes from Heliconius burneyi, assembly GCA_018247715.1. NCBI lineage: Eukaryota > Metazoa > Arthropoda > Insecta > Lepidoptera > Nymphalidae > Heliconius > Heliconius burneyi. Next base: position 1,787 of record DWGR01002972.1, on the reverse strand, counting down.
TTTGTCTAATTTATTTGGATTCGCGTTGAATAACTCCCTTGTTAGAAAGATAAAACTCGAATTGTCCTGTCACCAATTTCAATTTCATTATGCAAATTTTCGTTATTTTGTTTTGATACTTAAAGTTATTAATTAAAAAGTTATGTACCTTTTCATTTAAAAAGTTAACCCAAATTTTATTATTCCAAGTATGAAATATTAAAAACAAGTATGAGAGAGAGATTGTATAAAAATCTGTATTTTTTTATTATTACGATATAATTTTTAATCTTCCCTGTTACTGAAAAGGCTAAACTTTTTAAGCAGCCTTAACGAAAAACGATTTTATTTATAAAGTCACTTAAAACAGAATTTCAGTCAATTTTCCTTTTTCAGTTCTGAGGGCACTCGTCCTTGATACCCATCGAGTGAGCTTAGCGGTTCTTATGAACTCAATTTAGACTTTAAAGCGCCGACAGTTTGAGTATTCGAATGTTGTAATATATAATTTAAAGAAATAATAATGTTATTTTTTGACATTCTGAATGACCATTGTTGTTTGAACTAAATTATTATTTTTTAAAGTGTTGTCCTATACTTAAAAAAGAAAAAAAATACTTTTGTAGAAACCTTATAAAAGTACTAGTGAACGCACGCAGCTTCACCCGCTTATTACCCTTAGGGGTGAATTTTAATAAACCATGAAACACGTGTTCAATGAAATAATTTTAAGAATGGAAATTAAAATTTTTTTAAAAATCGGTGGCGATTTAAAAAAAATATATTCATACTTTTAACCCCTATTTTACTCCTTTAGGGTAAATATTTTTCAAAATACCTTCTTAGTGGATGTCCAGATTACGAAACTAAACGTCTGTTCAAATTTCACGTTTCTACTCAAAGCGGTTACGGCTGTGCGTGCGTCTTAGTTCAGTCAGGTACATGTCCTTTTATATAATAAAAATATAGAATATAGTAACGAGCGTATAAAAATTTCGACGTAGCTAGATGAGAACGTATGGCTTAGTGGTCAGAGCACTTAGACGCCTTCCAATATAGGTGCGAATTGAAGTCCCATTACGTTCAATTTTTTCTACGTTTCCTAAGTATATAATTACAATTTCAATTTCTAAATCTCATATTTGACCCGTAGCGAAATTGATACTGCTGTTACAACTTTCTCTAGTAGGATATGCTTTATATATGTTATATAAAACTTACGTTAATAGTCTACTTAGTAGCTAGGACGCATGGAAGAGCCTTCAATAGTAATTTTTACTATAGTCGGCGAGGCTTAAGTAGAATTATTTATTTTTATTTATCTGAACAAATATGCTCCATTTGTAAAACAATTTACTGATTACAGTAAACTGTTGAGGATATAAAAAAGCTAAAATATAATATATAGGACTTCGAGATCGACGTTAGTTCGTAGTTGCGTGCTTATAACTATATTGTAATATGAAAGATAAAACAGTTATGTTATTTAAATATAAATAACTTTAAAACCTATTACAATAATTAAAATAAAAGTAATTTTCGTAGCACTTAATAAGTATATTTGGTATAATGTTAGTGGATTATTAATATCACAGAAGTTTATTCGTTTTCCAAACTTTATTATATAAGACAAGATATAATTACACTGAAATAAAATTGCAAAAAAGTATTTTGTTGGTTTATGTTCTTAAGTAGGTCAAATATTCATTTACTTTCCATTTCTAGGTATATTTTCGTGGTTCCCTTAGTTAAATTGGGTCATGAAAGAATTATCAAAAGCGTTGAGCTGAATTCCAAGTGCGGCATCT
>DWGR01002971.1:0-12822 GCA_018247715.1 Heliconius burneyi | reverse complement strand
ATAAAGACTCACAATAATTATATTGTGAATATATTAATCAATGAATATAAATAAGTTAATAAGTTGAGTTCCGCTACTCAACACGCAATGCCACCGGAATTCGGCGAAAAGTGAGGTTCAACACTAGGTTCCCCTTGCCTACCCTGCTGTGTGTGGGATACAGCATGTAATTGAAGCTATTAAATAATTGATTTTAGTTTCACTTACTTCTAAACGCTAGGTGATAACAATGAATCTCTCTATTCTCTTTTATTTATCAAATAACATTGATCTTAACAGATAAAAAAGTACATTATTGTTACATTTATGAATTGATCTTATTTTAAACTATTTATAATTCAATTTGTATTAAACTATAATTAAATGAAAACATTTATTTTTCTTAGTCTAAGTCATGTTAACCAAACGCCTAAAATATGTACATTTCTTTAAACAGCTATTAAATACCCCCTAAATAACAGGTAGGTAACAGTCCCTTCTAATAGAACGAAGAGTATCGAATTTTACGAGTTCCCGCTAACGAGAATAAATTACGGATGTACGTTATAGGATCAACGAGCAATATACCCCGAGTTTCACATTTGGGCGACGCAATCTAATAGTCGGCGCAATACAAACAAAGTAAAGCTCGGAGCACAATGACGATCCTACAAGAAGTAATACTCATAAGTAAATATGAGCGTGCTTAGTAAGTTTCTTCGACCGTGAGTAGGCTGGGATCGTCCAACCGACCGTCTGGTAACAACTGTTCAAAAGAAACGATCATGCGTGAATATTGACGTTGCCCTGATAAGAGACATTGTCACCGCAATTCGTATCTGAAATATGTTTCGCACTAGAACAAAGAAGATGTGTCGTATGATTGCTTCCAATATCAGTCGAAATTTAGTCAACTACTGTAGTTGTTGTCTTACTGTTGTTGTTGTTTACAATTTGCAGTTAGTATAGTTTTGAGTGTGAAAGTTGTGGGTTTTGATGTTTGTTGCTGTAGTTTGACAAAATATATTTCGCGTTACTCAGTTTCACTGTCTTAGTTTCCTTTGACGACGATTAATTAAACAATAAAAATATATTATAAAACTAATTAATTTCTTATGTACTATTTGAAATGAAAATTCTATAATTTGAAATTCTGTTATAGTAAACATTTTCCTTTTATCATTCTAAGAAACTGCAATAATTAAAATAGTCAATTTACTCGTATGACCCTGTTCCAAAACTACGAGTAGAGTGATGTTATTAGAGTTAGGTAGTTTCATTAAAAACAATAATATACTAGTAAAACATATTTACTATTTTTTAACATATTTACCAAATACTGAAATAAAGAGTAAATTTTGTTTTACCTGGAAAATTAAAATTAAATTAAATAGTGTTAAGACACTGTCTACCGAATTTTGGAGGCATTGCGTGTTGAGTGGCAGAACTCAACGCCGCGCCTTACCTTGGCACCAGAGCGAAGAAATTTAAATATAAACGTAAATAAATATTTCACTTCCTCGAGTGGGAATCGAACCCACAACCGTCGCGCGTCACACAGCAAGTCTGGGTATTTTAAAAGCCTCAAAAGAAGATTACAAAATAATAACTAAACATTCTACTATTACGTAGCAAATAATACAAGGAGAAACTATAAAAAAAAAACGTTCCACAGACGAAATGAGGAACATTTGAAATTGGCTTTTATAAAAACAAAGCTGCATTTCGTACAAAGTGGTGTCTCTTAGTTATATCGTTCTAAATTTTCACTGCAGTATGTAAGTACGCTGCTTCAGGGTAAAAACGTGAGAAGCATTTCAATTTCGCAATAATATCAGGTAGATAGGTAAGGGAGTAAGAAGGATGCAGAGATGTGAACATTAAATGTTACTTGGTAAGGAATCTCGGGGAATATTAAAGTGCATTCTGTTGACGTCGGTTGATGTGCTTAATAGAGTACGATAATAAGAACGTGATAATTATCAGCGCGCTAAGTATCAGCCCTTATGATTAAAATCAGCTTCACTCACACATACAGCAGGGAAGGCAGAGGGAACCTAGTGTTAAGTCACTACATTCCCCACTTCCCGCCGATTTCTGGAGGCATTGCGTGTTAAGTGGCGGAACTCAACGCCGCTCTTAGCCTCGACACCAGAGCGAAGAAATGCAAATATAAATGTAAATGTGCCGCTGCGCCACGATGATCTCATTATGATGTAACTTTTAATAGAGCTTTGAATGATAGGCTTAGCCTCATTGAGAATGAACGCTTATGACTGCTTAAAACAGCCTATCGTACGGTGAGCTTAGATTACTGTTAAGGTATCACATATTAGAGTGAAGGACGAGAATTAATTAGAGATTAACTACTGCGTAAGCTGTCGAGTTATATACGTCTTTGTACGGAGGGCAACTGCTGTCAGGGAGGTACTCAGTTTTATGAGTAGTTACATGGGGAACTCTCTTTTTAGTTTCACTGCCTGTCCATTTTCGTTAACGTCATAATAAATGATCACAATGTTTGTTTTTGATAATAATAAATCTGTCAAAGTTTTGTACGTACAAATTATTCGTATACTGCTTCAGCTAAAATATATTTTAAATGATAGATGTGTATCTTTATTTTTCATAATCTTGATTGTTTACATTTTTTACTTAAACTGCTTATTCATAAATAAAATTTATACGTAGCGGAGCCTGTTATTAATTTCGCTGTTCATTTAAAGCTAAGGCTAGCGTTCTTCGGTCTTAAGCGTTGACGGATCAAGGAGGGTGAGGGACACAATTGATGGTCGCAGTACGTGCTGCGCAGCGCGACGCCAGTGTGACTAATCGGTGACTTGTGATCTGTGGACTAACAGGGATATCCTCGTTTGTTGGAATCAAAATCAGATTTCACTATTATTGTCGAAAAGTTAGTCTGAAAGAAATTTGTCCAAAATTTATACATATACTTCACAAGCATATGATTATAATGCGGCCGTTGTGGGTTCGATCCCCATTCGAGGAATTTACGTTTATATTTCCATCGTCTTTGCTCTGGTGTAGAATCAAAGCACAGCGTTAAGTTCTGCCTCTCAACACGCAATGCCTCCAGAAATCGGCAGAAAGTAGAGAGCGGAGTGTCATAAAACTATGTTCCCCCTGCCTACCCTGCTGTGTAATATAAGCAGTTTAAAGTAAAGCATTTCGTTGGCATTAATGAGTAATACGTGTCAAATTTGCTCTTGGCTCATAATAAATTGCAGCCTCGTAATCGTTGAACGATCGGAGCAATTTGTTCGACAACAAATATTTTTTTTTCGACCGTCATTTGTTACTACAGATTACTAATAGGATACTAATATTGAAACATGCCTTTTATCATTCAGTATTATGTAACTTATGTATAAAGAGCTTACAAATTTACTAACTGTAAATGTGGATAATTTATCTGTTTTTGTTTAATTACTATGATTAACAATCTTACAGTGTTCGTAAAACAAGGGAATAGGTTTTAAATAATTTAAATTCAAATGAAAACCCTTATAGAACTTATAAAAATAAGAGCGGGTAGAAAATAATTTCTTGTTGGACAGTACGTGTTTGTTATATTGACAAATCACAATGTGTCTGAGTAATTGATACATAATTTATCGACCTTAATAATGCTTGTCAATATTTTTTTTACTATTATTATGAAATTTTTTATTAAGCCTGAATATCAAAACTTTGTAATATATTTTCTTACAATAGCAGCCAGCAACGATGGCTGCTGGTGGTACAGTAGCCATTAAGATTTTATATGTAACATTAGATTCAGTACTTTGCTACCTTTTAAAATTCAAATGTTAGCATTTAAACTCTTTCTTCTTTTTTAGTATTTTATTTTTGTCGTTTTACTCCTTCCCATCATGTTATAATATACCTACATACCAAGGTATTACCTATTTTATATATTTTTTCAATATTCTTAGACAACCTCATTATTATTTTTACTAATTTACTAATATATATGTATTTGCTCAATTCTTGAAACAGTAATATATTCTTTATTTATCAAACAATTACTTCGTAAGCTGCTATGGAGGGAAGCTTTCTTGTTAGGAACGCAAACAGTAATTAGTAGACAAAATAGTATTTGTCATACATTAGTTCAACACAATTGGTAATCCACGTGTGTAATTGTGGACTTTAACTGACAATTCCGCTTACATAGACTTAATGAAAATCCTCAATCCAATAGTGCGTAATAGGCCAATGTGCGGCGACCTATATTACGTTAATACCTATACTAGTTAGGACGGCGATCTCCACTCGAGGAAATGAAATTTATCTAAATTTATATTTCTTTTTCTTCGCTCTGGTTACTAGCAAAGCGCGGCGTTAAGTCCGCCACTCAACACGCAATGACGCCAAAATTCTTCGGAAAGTGAAACTTTTCTTTAAGAAACGGAGTTTCTTAACACTAGGTTCCTTTTGCCTACCTTGCTGTGTGCGGGATACAGAGTGAAGGTGAAAAAAATTCTAAACATTATTCCTTCCACAATTCTAAACTCCAATAGTTGTACACCAAAACAAAGTGTTACTCAAACAATTAACGTTAACACTAAACGTTAGATAATTTCATCTCCCGATAAATCCTAAAATATACGTTTCCTATTAAAAAAAATACAAGAGTTGATGGGTTCCTAATTATGTCACAATTTAAAGGGATTATACAAATATCATGACTTAAAATAAGATATTGGTAGTTGCACCACAAAATAGATTAGATACTTAGACAATATACTTTTTGAATTCGCTATGGATTGCGTCACAATTTGCTTTTAATAGCTTTATATTATTTAAATTGTAAAAAAATATATCTTATTAAAAATAATTACATATGATGACATTCATATGATCACATGTTCGTTAGATGTTCATATGAAACTAAGCTCTAACTGAATGAGTGCAAGCGAACAGTTTTTTCAAAGTAATTGAAATAGGGCAAAGTTAGTATCAGAACCAACCGCAGCTAATGTAGAAAGTTATTTACTTGTTACTCGTATTCGAGATACGTTGAGATAGGCTCATCAACTACAACAGAAATAACTAACTAACGAGCATGAGAGAGTTTCTTTAAACTTTATGGTGTAATTCATTTTGAAATTTACTCACTGTTATTTTTTCAGGTATAGAACTGTCGCACAAAATATGACATATTTTGTTTATTGCCTTATAGGAAACTATTCAAACTATTATTATAATATTTAAGCGCCTCTTATGGTGTATACCTTTAAGGTTGTATCTAAATTGATTTGTATATTAAATATATGTAAAAAAAATCCCGCACTATTACGTGTTATTCCATGTGTTATGTATTATGTGTAATTCCACACTTAGGAAAGAAAAATACTTATTTATATTTTTGAGCTGTCATTTGTAATATACGAGCCTCGGTATCAGTATAGTATGTTACATAGTTTTATTGTTGACGGTACTGTAGTGTATACATATTAATGCTAGCAATGAGTATAATATTTTTGGTGCAATGTTCGCCAACGTCCATACCACGTTGAACACACCGGTTCTCGTCCGATCACCGAAGTTAAGCAACGTCGGGCGCGGTCAGTACTTGGATGGGTGACCGCCTGGGAACACCGCGTGCCGTTGGCTTTTTGTTACTGCAAACTGTAAAACTCAAACTTTTTACATAGATCTTTTTTTCTATTTTTCGAGCATACCAATTATCTGAACGAGAATAGATTTGATAGAGAAGGTAGAAATAAGAGAGGTATAATATTGACATCTCTTGAATCTACTAAAACACTTCGGTCACTTAACTAAAACGTCTTTTTTCTAAATTCACGTGCACTCAGCGGGCAGAGGTGACCTGGGAACTCAGTGTTGAGACACTTCCGTCCAACACTTTCCGCTGAATTTTGAACATGTTGAATGGCAGAACTCAACACGCGCAAAAATTTGGACAATGACAAATAAAATTGTAAAAATAATTTGTATTATAAAAAATCAAGAAGCAGAAAAAAATTGTATTATCAGAAAACTTTAGTAAAAAACTAATAGAAAATGTGCATAGAACATTTTGTCATATTGGAATAAACCAAATGCAAAATAAGATACTACCTTTTTATACAGCAAAACACATATCAGAAAATATTAAAAAAACCCGTGGGTCTTGTGAAGTATGCACTAAAAATAAATCAAGGGGACAAAATAAAATTGATTTAATGTAAAAATCTTGGTGCTGCTAGAAAACCGTTTGAAATGGTGTCCATAGATACAATAGGTAGATTTGGTGGCTCACGATCCACGAAAAAAACACTTTACAAGGTTTGCTTACATACTGACATCAAAAACACAAAATGCAAATGATTTCATAAAACTAACAGAAAATGTAATTTTATCAGACCAATATCCAGGTATAAACTCTCAGGATTTCAAAAATTTCTTAAAAGGAAAAAAAGGTTACATTGATTTTCACAGGTGCTAATGCCCTATTTTCAAACGGCTTGAATGAAAGACTAAACCATACTTTAGTAAATAAAATAAGATGTTCATTGTACGACGAAGGAAATAAATATACTTGGACAACTATAACACATGATTGCATAAATAAGTATAATGAAACCGAGCATACAGTAACAAAATTTAGTCTAAAATATTTACTAAACGGCGAAGATACATCAGTATTGCCAAACGAATTGAAATAGAATAAAAATATTAACCACCTAGAAGAAAATAGGAAAATTGCATTCCAGAATAGTATAAAATATCACGAATACAATAAAAAAATATATGATAAAAATAAAAAAGAATATAATTTCAACACTGGAGATTTAGTATACATCGAAAATAATACTAACAAAATGAACCGGAGGAAAGTTGATGAGTTAAGAATTGGACCGTACAAAATTTTAAGAAAAATATCGAACTCAATGTATGAAGTTGACGTAGGACACAGAAAAAAATCTGAATCGCCACAGGGGGGGGGGACTTTCCTTATACCCGTAAGGAAAGTATCCTTAGTGTAATTAAATTGCGTAATGAGGTCGGTAATTTAGATTTCTTATACATAAAGACAATGACAGGTGGCAATTGGTATGATTAATTAAGACATACTGAATACAGTAAAATAAAGTTCCGTGTGTTCCCGGCTTAAAATGGGATCACCCTGGTACTGGTGGTGTCGTAAGAGGCGACTAAAGTACGAGTGGGAGAGTCACGCCACCAGCAATGGCGACACGCATGGGCAGACCCGACCGGATAATTACCACCCCCGGCATTTAAAACCGGCGTGAAGTAGTGGCTTTATGCCACGGCGTTTCGCATTAGGTAATGCCGGGCTCTGGCGCCCAGCCACCCAAAAAGCTGGCAACGCACCAGTAGCTCCTCTGGTGTTACGCGGTGTCGTGGGCGGCGGTGATCACTTACTATCAGTTGACCCGTACGCTCGTTTGCCATGCTTTTTCCATAAAAAAAATTAGATAACATATTATAATTTCAAACTTTTATACGTTTTTTAAAAAATTAAGAAGTTCTTTCGGAATAAAGCAGTCTACAGAAAAGTGTAATACACTGCTTAAAACAGAGTTAAGCCAATTAACTCACACTGCAGTTAAGGTCAGCTGTGGTATACTAAGCTTAAACCTAAAGTAGGCAGAGCCTAAGGTGGGCAGAGAGATACTAGAGCAAAAAAAAAAATAATTTAAACTAATATTTCTTTATCTCGAGTGGGGATCGAACTCACAAACTGTCGCATTTACAGGGACAATACGTATCCTTACGCCACAACTGGACTCAAATATATTTATAAGTAACTTAAATTTTTGTTCTCAGTTAAACATTTCATCATTGTTTCATAAAATGCATAAACAGGCAAAATTGGCAGCAGATTAGTGTAAAAATGACCTACGAGCTAATAGAAAATGGTTCTCTGATTACAATTCGGAAGAGGCTCCAGCGGACTTTATAGCTGGAGTTACCGTACATTAGAACTTACGGTTATACGCAGGCTCAGGATTATGCTACACTCGCTGGATTGCATCGTCAAATATATAATGTTTAATTATTTTGTCATTTAATTTTTGCAATTACTACAGAAAAATAATGTTATCCACATTATTTTTGACCCTATGACGATTTTCTTAATACGTTTCAATGCATTTTGTCCGATGGGGACGGTAATAACCTAATAGTAAAGTGATTCCGTCAACCAATTTTTACACTTCCTTCGTGTTGCCATTTATATAGAAACATCATTTGTTGGATGATTATTAAATTAAATTTTAAAGCTAGTTACAGAAAAAAGTAATTCGCTTTTAATACACTGACTTATCATACAAACATTCTCCTTCAAACCAGCTAAAATTTCTAACCACTTATTGCGTTTTATGCTAGCTCACAACCCTGAACAACATTAATTAGATATAAACGCCATAATTACATCACTACTTCTATACTAAGACAATTTGCGATAAAATTAAGCAATGCTCTATCTATATACGCCAATTCTAGTACACATTGAACTTTGTCGTGGTATACAATTGGTCGTTCTATTGTTTGTACACTAGTTCTACAACTAGATACATTTCAATTTCTAGAGTCCACTTATCCACTTACTATTGTATTTTCAAACAGTATTTTCATAATAAGGCGCTAGCATGAGACTGTAGTGGTGCAGTGACACAACGTGTGACTGTAAACGCGACGGTTGTGGATTCGATCCCCAATCGGGGAAATAAACTGTTTAATATTTAGCCCCGATGAAACAAATGGATATTTATAAGTTTGACGTGTCTTTTGTAACTCACTAGGATAAGCTTTTACCAATACCGAGTTGAAACCGAGTGTATATACGTGTACATGTGTGTATGTATGTCTATATAAACATCGATTTTAAATTTTCTTTTTTATTTGAACGGTGACTTAATCGATTGTTTTTACTCCTTAGTCTCGATTTAAGAAAATATTCTCAGCCGTTTGAAGATTACCAGTTCTTTAAACCATAATTTCTTTTTTATACCTACAGTAAATAATTTAATATGTAAATTCACTTCAATAGCATAATTTATTCTTAAAAATCTCAATGCTTTTGACCAAGTAAATATATACTTATTTATTCTGAGTGTACGTAAATGAAAGCGCATAAAAATTTATATACAAATTATAACAGCTCAACGTCGCCGTACCACAATCAAATATCCACATTTAGAACATTGATAAAATGAAAGCATAAATTATCTAAAGCGCATTTTGAATTTCTAAGTCTACAGTTGCGGGTTGTCAATTACATAGTTCTCATTGTATGGAAAAATACATCCCTATCATTATTTACATTAAAGGTAATTTTAACTGATTCCCCTTTTCGTATAATCTCGAAGATACTCGTATTTCATGTTGAGTGGCAGGCTCTTTGTTACTAGACCCAGGAATCGAATCCACAACCACAACCAACACAACATCCCTTAGACAATGACAATTTATTTAGGTGCCATACTTTTGTAAAGGTAACTTATAGTGATAAATATTAAAAAGAAAGTTTTAATATTTATCTATCTGCTAATACTTATTAGCATTAAAGTGACAGCCCTACAAGTAGCAGCTGTCACGGATTGTTATACAATGAACTAAATATTCAAGCGAGTGTAAGAGCGCGTGTATACTGTTATAGTTAGTTCGTATTTTCTACGTAAATTTCGAATTAAGTTAACTGTATAGGTAGCATTTAATGCATAATCCTAACTAATACAGAATTCTTTTAATTTTAATTAATTGTGGAATTTATTAGTTTAAATGAATCGTACAGTCTTTAATGTGGCATAATACAACTAGGTAGGTTGAACTGATTGTTTACCCATCAAGCTCACTATATCCTATCATTGAAAAATAAGTCACTTCCTATAAGATCGCCAGTAAAATAAATTAATTTACAAGAAAACAAAATTAAATGAATATTATAATGATATTATACAAATTAAAAAATCATATCAGTTTTGCTGATTTAGCGATTTTAGTAAGCAATGGAGCTCTATCTAAATACTTAATCCATTTTTGTATTTACGTAACATACTCCTAGTTCAAAAAAATGTTAATTTTAATAGATTAATTGTTAATTCAACCATTTTCAGGTTATATGCAATTTGGTGATATTTTTAAGTATCTACAGCGGTCTTGGCGTAGGGGCACAGGGGTATGACTGTAACGCTACAGCTGTGGGCGTACGATCCCCACTCGAAGAAGTGAAATATTTATTTACATTTATATTTTCATTTTCAGGTTTGTGTCAAGGCAAAGCACGGCGTTGTGTTCCGCCACTCCACACGCAATGTCTCTAGAATTCAGCAGAAAGTGGGGAACTAGGATACACCCCTACCCAGCGACTAGTAATCTAAAACAATAATTTAAATAATCAAACCGTGTACTCTCATTCATTGAGATATTCATTTAAATACCCATATAGTACCTGATGCCCATTTTATTTTTTTAAAAGCGCTAATGCGTCTTACTAGCGTAATACCTTTTTACAAGTGTCAAATGCGTACAAAGCGAAAATGTGACTCGCATTACTGAAACAAATTACCACCACACTCCATTAAATATAGCTCGAGGCGTTCCAGTTCTATACTTGAGTAAAACAATACTATTTAAATGTAAATTTTAACAAAAATAATTCTTATTGCATTAACATAACGTTGTTCAAAAATTTCCGAGGACTCATTGTTCCAAAGTTTGTGCAATATTTGTATAGTCGAATAACAATTCGTTGCAGTAATCTATGTGATGCATCTAATGCTGATATATTGTACAAGTACTTGGTGCATTCTAAGGACACATTTATTCTTTTCGTGCTATTCTCAAGAAACTTATTAGATGTAGTGAAAAATTTTCTAGTGTGCAGAAAATATATTTGTTTTAAATGAAACTATTTAACCAGATTAATCGCGTATATTTAGTACTAAACACTTTTGGAAAACCGACGTTTCGAACACTTTGCAGTAGTCCGGTCTGGTCACGGGTAGACTCACCCGTCAAAATGTGTAATAATTGTGAAAATCAAAGAACTTATAAATATATTTCTATTTTAAGCAAAACGAAGCTAAATATAAAATAATTTCTAAAGTAATTAAGTATTTAAGAATATTAATAATCTTATTAAAATAAATATACAATTATTTCTATTCGATAAATAAACATTATCTCGTATCTATAAATTGACAATAAGTTTTTTCTTTTTTACTTATTAAAATTAACGCCTCTTTGTTAATAAGAAAAAGAACGAACAGACAAAAAACTATGGAGCTATTTTTCAAAATCACATTACTTTATTTTAAATCACTAACGTGGTAAAAAGGGGTTGAAGGAAATTGATACTTATTATAAATGGACATCTTCCTAGGAATTAAATATCTAGTTAATTAGCTCTAGTATTAAACCTAGATTAAGTCACAGATAAAATTAAAACTGTTGAAATGTTAAAAATTTCAGACCACGTGTGTGTAGTGTTTAGCTAAAATAAAAAAAAATAATGGAAATCTTCACTCGCTAGCATCATGTTCGAATACGGCTGTCTAAAATAATGAGCGCGACGGCTTTGGAAGTGTTCTTATATCCTTCCCTCGAAATAATACACTTGAAAACAGAATTCCATATATAATTATAGCAAACGTGACATTTAACCAGAAATGTAAATTATTTTTTCAGGATAGAACTACGGAAATAAATTCGAATAGTTCGGTGCGTGTCGGGTAAGCTCATTGCTTATAAGACTTTTCATTTGTAATTTAAAGTTTATTATTGAATTAAATTGAGAAACAATTTTTAAAAAAATCAGCGTCGCGCTGTATCTCGCACACAGCTGAGTAGGCAGAGAGAAGAAATGATAATATACATTTAAATAAATATTTCATTTCCTCGAGCGGGAATTGAACCCACAACAGGTTATACAGTCACATCTTGTACCCCTGCGCCACGACTGGCCTCAAACTATAAATCTATTTGATATAAGTTTAAAAATACACAACTAAATATTTGATAAGTAGGTCTGATCAAGTAGTCTTAATGAGGTAATGTAGACATCCTTAATTATATGATTCCCATCTCGTTATATCAAAGTAGAACTTCATAATTATATTGATATAATAAAGTCAACGTAGCACAGGATTATTGAATGAAATATTAATTATCAGTATAAAACTAGCGAACGATATATAAAAAAGTCATATGTTTAATTTCAATTATAAATTTACCTAAAAATTTAAAACTTTCAATAAGCTTTTTAGGTTAAATTAGAATAACATCCTGAAGCAAATGGATGACCAAAATATCATTATTTATAAAAACTATCCGGCGTCGTTGAGGCCATCGTGGCGCAGCTGCACAAAGGTGTGACTGTAACGCGACGGTTGTGGGTTCGGTCCCCACTCGAGGAAGTTAAATATTTATTCACGTTTATATTTCCATTTCTTTAGTCTGGTCTCGAGGCAAAGCGCGACGTTGAGTTCTGCCACTCAACACGCAATGCCTACAGAATTCGGCAGAAAGTGGGGGAACGGAGTGTCTTAACACTAGGTTCCCCCACTAACTTAGGTTAACACTGTTGTGTACGGGATACAACGTGAAGCTGATTTATTTGTTTATTTATAAAAACAGATCATACACAATACAATCCCTGTCATATACGTGTCAGTCATATTATAATTAATATATTGTCTAATACTATAACCAAACACAACATGAGGTATTTTTAAGTTAGTTTTTTTTTTGGTTGTTAAACCAACCTGTGTAGTTACACATTTTATTTATATAGCAACTGTCATCACCCATGTACTCGTATGTACGCGTAAATTGGGCATTACATAA
>DWGR01002970.1:0-12822 GCA_018247715.1 Heliconius burneyi | reverse complement strand
AACTGTTGAGTTTCTTGCCGGCTCTTCTCAGCAGAACTGCCTTCCGAACCGGTGGTAGCTTTTTGTTTGTATGTTCACTCGACGATTCAAAAGTGCTTACATAGTCTATTTGAATAAAGAATATTTTTAATTTGAATAATTAAGATATGTGGCTTCATTTAAAGTATTGTTGACAAAAACACTGTATACTCGTATAGTTATCGTGTGTTTTCCTCTTTATTGCTGACAATATCCTATCTTATTTTATAATATAAGTATTACTCTAAAAACTATTATTACATGTTTTACCTTCACTCTGAGACTGAGACACACATTAAGTATGGGAGATGCCAGCGTCCCACGCTGTGGCAACATAATTTCGGGCTCTTCAGTCATGACACATACTTTGCGTTTGGTAATTCGGTTTTAAATGATATAGTATGTTCTATTTAATTATCTGATTCTAAGATAAAAGGAAAAAAATAATATACATGTACAAATAATTAAAAAAATTAAAAGCGCCTTAAAGGCACCGCAATAGCCTCTAGTAATAATGGATCGACAGGCGGCGCCGCGGACGACGCACTACCGCTTCCGCGAGGGCCAACACAGCGTGCGGCTCGTCGCCTCCTCCGAGACTGACTTCTGCGCTGTCCTAGCTGTACAAAATTATTCGGTAACTATGCCTCTTTTATTTAGAATAAACTTGAATTTAAATAAATCCGTAGGTACCTTTATATTAATAATTATTGAAATAAACAATTTCGTATTCGAGATTGTTTCAATGCTTGTAGTTTACTCTTTGAATTATCAAAATACAACGAACGAAATTGGCAATTCAAATCTAATCAAAATAATTGTTTCTCGATCAGGTTCTCCTGAAAACCTATTTAATTTGTGGTAAACCAACAAATACAATAAAAGATAATAATAACCAGCGTAATATATTAAAATTTATCGTTTTATTGTCAATGTAATTTCTATATTTTTGTTATTATTCGCTATAAATATATAATCAAATGTAAAATATGACAAAATTCATAATAAAATCCATATATTAAATTAAATTGAGGCCAGTCGTTGTGCAGGGACACAAAGTGTGACTGTAGAATCGACTGGCTTTGAGTTCGAACCCCACTCGTGGAAATAAAATATTAATTTACATTTATGTTTTCATTTCTTCGTTCTGGTGTAGAGGCAAACCGCGGTGTGGAGTTCCGCCACTCAACACTCAATGCCTCCAGAACTCGGCGGAAAGTGCCTATCCTGCTGTTTGCTTGATACGGAAGTGAAAAGTGTCATAAGTTATACTTTTTTATTTTTAAACAATCAAAATTTCTTCAAAAAGTTACCTTAATGTAAACCAAGGTAGATACTAAAATTTCTATAGTAATAGTCTTTACAAATACACTATAGCCATACATATGTGTATAAAAATACGAATACTTTTGAGAATTCGCAGGAGAAGCCGCGATCGCTAGTACCTTATAAAATTTGTAAATGAACCTTTTTATCTGTTTTGTGAATTGTTTTTTTAATTATCTGTTTACCTGGATTAATGTTAAAAGTATCTTTTAAAGATTTTTAGACATATCTTAACATTGCTCCTTAAACGTTTTTATAATGGAAAAAATATAATGCTTTTAAAAAATAAGATTAAGTTAGTTTGAAGGAAGTTAATAATCTATTTTTTTTTGATCGCGAAAGCTACTGACGCCAATCTATCAATATGGGGTCCCCACTGTAATTTGGAGTGTATGGGATACAGAGAAATACCGTAGAATCGATAGGATCTATGGGTTTACCATTTAGGAGTACATCGGCTTTAATAATTTTTGTACAAATTTTTTTTCTGCAAATAAATAATCTTCATGTATCCCGCACACAGTAGGGAAGGCAGAGCGAATCTAGTATTAAGACATTCCGTTCCACACTTTCTGTCGAGTTCTGGAGACATTGCGTGTTGCGTGGCAGAACTCAATTAAATCAAAATCACACACAAAAATTTTACAATTTAAACAAGTAACCACCGCCATAACTATTTAGGCTGCGCTTGATAGCCGACGTCGCGCCTCCGTCCTCCACCGTCTAGACCTCACATGACATTACAAGTTAATCACTATTACTGAATTAAATATAAGAAAACCTATAACTAACCAAATTGAAAATTGAGTTGATTAGGGCATATGTGGTAGCTAGCGGAGAGCAACGCCACCACCATCATGCCGGCACCCAACGCTGACAGCAATCCGTAATGAGCCGGGATGCATAGACATGCATCCCTCTGGTGCATCTGGTGCATGCACCTATTGGTATAGACATACCAATATGGAATTTTTTAAACATTTTTAAAGTATTATTCAAGCAAGCAGCAAGCATAAGAATTTTGATGTGACCCGATGAGAACGAATGTCTTAATTGTCAGAACGCTTGGACGGTTTCGAAGAGGCGCGGGTTGAAATCCCGCTACGTTAGAAATTTTGTTTTCTAAAATTTATTATACGTTGTTTTTTCCGAACATGAGGTCGATGCTGTTAGCCCTATTGGCCTTTCTTACATTATGGTAAAATATTAAATTGAAGTTAACAAACATGAATCAACAAAACAATGGCCGTGGCGGTAGCAATGGCACGTGTTTGACGCTCATCTTCTTCAGAATAATGGCTGTTATCATCATTTTAGTTTACATGATATGAGTAAATAATTTAAAACTATAGAACACTATCATGACCTGATAATGCCTTTATAGTTTAAGCTTAAATTATAACATTTCCTTCAAAATTTATTTGAATGAATATAGGATAACTTTCAATAGTTGATATCAAATGATATAGTTATAGTAGGATGTCGTTGTTTCAGTGCCCGATAGCGCAGACGTCGGCGGACCTATCCTCCAGCGGCTTGCGCATGACCATGATGCGATCCGGCGCCGTGCAGCTCTCGGTGAGTGCAGTGCCTACAGGATACTGTTTGTATGTGTGTGTGTGGAAACGAATAACGTGACGTAATGCATAATTTTTACTAATACTTTAAAATGGAAAAATAAAACAATTAACAGACGGCAATTCCACAAAAGTCAAGACATTTTCTAACTGCTACAACATTAACGTACTGGCAATATCTACTTCCAGCGCTCAGACTACCCGTTGGGCTTCCTGGTGGTGGCGCTGGTGCTGCCGTCGCAGGCGTCCTGCGGCGAAGAGGAAGGCGCGCAGGCGGCGTGGCTGTGGGCGGCCGCGCTGCTGGGGAACGAGCCGCAGCACGAGCGACTCGCTGCCAGGGAGAAGGACTTTCTTCTTACCGTTGAGGTAGCTTTGTGTATATTGTGATAGGTAACATTAACAAAAAGACTGCCACATTCCAAGGTCCGTTAATCCCTTATATTTACTAACGTAAAT
Source organism: Heliconius burneyi (assembly GCA_018247715.1). Taxonomy (NCBI): domain Eukaryota; kingdom Metazoa; phylum Arthropoda; class Insecta; order Lepidoptera; family Nymphalidae; genus Heliconius; species Heliconius burneyi. The sequence continues at coordinate 9,445 of DWGR01002970.1, read as the reverse complement.
CTAAAATATAAGTTAAAAAAGCCAAACACTAACACTTTTAACTTTTATTTACGTCTTTTTATCAACTGGGGAAGAGCTTATTGTCTTATTACATATTTTTTACAATCATGACTAATAACCATGTGTTTTTAGAATCATGACTAAAAGCACTCTCGATTAAGTCATCTTTCAAACTAGAAAAAATTAGGTAAAAATCGGTTCATCTGTTTACCTTCGATGCCACAGAATACGGTACCACACAGATACGTCAAACTTACAACATTGTTCTTTTACGTTGTTTTTAAAAACAACATTGTTGTTATAATAAGTATAACTTGTCTGTATTTGATAGCCAGCTCTAACCCGCGGTCAGTACGCGGTGGCTGCGGTGACTCTGCTGCTCCTGTTCCTCGGTTTTTATGCGCTGTTTGGCGCGCTGGTGCTGGCGCAGCGCTGGCCGCCGCTCGCCAAGTACGTGCTGCCCAAAGCTGTGCTCGCTGACACTCACGACGGCGGTGATGCCAGTGGTAAGCACTCGCACTAAATTGACATAAAAGCATTTTTTTATAAATGTTTACGATCCTCTCTTTTCATTAGCTCCATATTTTTTGTAAAATATGCTGTACAGCTGTGAGAAAGCATCTTTTCATCATCTTCCTTTTTTCTTTTTTTGTGTTCCCGTTAGTAGGTATCTGGACAATGCAAGGATTAAGATAATAATATTTATTAAGTTGTTGTGTTATAAAGTATTTTTTTATCTTCACGCTGTTCTGTTGCTGCTCAGGCTACCCTGCTTTGTAGGGTACACTGAAGGGTAGGAGGAAGAAACCTAGTGTTAAGAGTTAAGACACTCCATTCCCCGAGTGGCGGAACTCAATGCCACGGTTTGAATAGGACACCGGAGCGAAGAATTCCTCAAGTGGGGAGTTATGGGTATAACTAGTCGATTTTATAATCAAATTTTATGCCACTGTGCTGGCTCCTCTAAAGTAATAACTTTTACTTCTAATAAGAAGTAAATTATTTTAATTCAATGGGATGTAAGTTTAAAATTCGTGACTTACTTAGATGAAGGGGGAAGAGGATACCACTTTCATAGAATAGAGTGGAGATATGAGAGTGGTGGCTCAAGGACCCGGGAATTGCGCACCCATTGCGTATGCCCAGGAACAAATGTCATATAAATATTTGTCAGGGTACCCACGTTTGGAGGAATCAAGTAGAGTCTTATCAGGAAGCTTTATTATTAAATTGTTTATTTATTTACAAATATTTATCATTGATTTCAGTTGTAGAAGAAGCTCAAGTGAGTAGGTTAAATGGCTCTACTGCAGGCACGACGCCAGCGCGACTTCGCAGACGGGCCTCCGGTCAGTTAAATCATGATAAATATTAATATCACAAAATAGATTTATACATATATTTATAAATAAAAATAAAATAAATTAGTTTCAAACTGTATCCCGCACACAAAAAGGTAAGCAGAGGGAACGTAGTGTTGAAATACTCAGTTCAGTAAAATAAATCAGTTTCAAACTGTATTCCGCACACAAAAAGGTAGGTAGAGGGAACCTAGTGTTATAATACTCCATTCCTAACTTTTCGCCGAATTCTGGAGGTATTGCGTGTTGGGGGACGGAACTCAACGCCGCGCTTTGCCTAGACATCAGAGCGAAGAATTAATATATAAATTTATAATTAACTGTCGTTTACTTAAAATTTTCAGATGCTACATTTGACAGTAGCGATAACAGCGATTCTGATGAAGAAGATGAGCGTCAAACACGTGCCGTTGCTACCTCCGCGCCCACAGCCACCTCTGTTTCTATAACTTCCGGTTCTCCTGTATCTTCCCCTGCTCTTGCTTCCATCTCTGAGACCGCTTCCGTTCCCGTTTCAGCCTCTGCACCCGCTGCTGAGTGCATGCAAAATGGCGTCGTGCAAGACACGCAACAAACTGTAGTAGTACAATCAGTTAGCGACGGTATTGATACACAAAACCCACAACAGATATCACAAGTTGATGAAAATGATATTCAGGTAACAAACTTAGGGTAAGTCGTAAAGGTAAAAGTGTTTATATAAAGAATTGATAGTGAAATTTGAAATTTAATGAACAATTTAACCTATGAATGTGAAATTTAACAAGAAATACTACGAATTGAAAGTTAAATTTAAGAACTATGTTTTCTAATCATTGCTGCTTTAGTAGTGGATGAATTTTATTTTTCAATTTGCACGTCCGCGCCGGTTAACCGAAAGACTGCTTTTCCAACTATTATAAACTACTAAACCCATCCGTCTTGCCTTCAAGACGCTAGTAAATAAACGCTAAACGTATGCGTATTGTCCTTTCTATGTAAAATACGAAAACGAAATAATTACTAGGAAGGTGAAACTGCTACTAAAATACTGCTATCCGATGGATAATGGACCATCAGTCGTCATTTCTCTTCATCTTTGATGCGCAGGGCCCGTTTGGGCTGCCGGCGCGGCTGCGGCTGGCGGCGCTGGCGCGGAGGCGCGCGCGCACTCTGCGTGCGCGTTCCGACCGCTACCTACATTCGCTCTACACCGTCGCCGTGTTCTACGCGCTGCCCGTCGTGCAGTTCGTCATTGCCTTCCAGATTGTATATATCAATACCTATTAATATTTATATATATCATTAATATATGTCATTAATATATATTATATTATTCTTGGAACTAATATTATACACTACGATATATCAATTGTCTATACAACTATACTTTTTGGGCATCCACAGAATCGACGACGAAGTTCAGCTTTTCAACGGCTCGGTCGCGTCTCGGCGCGGGCGGGCCCAACGGTTAGGGACCGTTAGCTCCCTTAGATTACTCTAATTTGTCCCGTATTATAGCGGCTTAATGTCATGGCTGGTTCGCTTAGCATAGGTGAAATCCCAGTCGGCTCGACGGCCGAAAGCTGATTTTCGAGTCCCGCAGGGGGCGCCCTTATACTCGTCAACTTCCTCACATGGAGCCACTTAGTGCTTGCATTTCTTCAGGAACAGAGGCATCCTCTTTCCTACCTAACCGGTGTCGCTGTAAAAGCCAATAGGGCTAACAGCATTAACCTCATATTCGGGAAAAACAAGGTATAATAATTTTTAGAAAACAAAAATTTCAACGTAGCGGGATTTCAACCCGCGCCTCTTCGAAACCGTCCAAGCGTTCTTACAACTAAGCCATTCGTGCTCATCGGGTCACATCAAAATTCTTAATTTTGCTGCTTGCTTGAATAATACTTTAAAAATGTTCGAAAAATTTCCATATTAGTATAGACATGCACCCCTCTGTACAACAGGTGCTGAACGTATCGGGTTCACTGGACATCTGCTACTACAACTTCCTGTGTGCGCATAGCGCCGGCGCGCTCAGCGACTTCAATCACGTGTTCTCCAACCTCGGCTACTTGCTGCTCGGGGCGCTGTTCCTGCTGCAAGTGCGCCGCCGACGACTGCGCCGGAAGCAGCGGCCGCGGCACTCGGTACGTAGTGCGTTGATACGTACGCCCGCCCGTTTGTGCCCCTTTGCCACCTGCACCGTACCCTGGCACTGATCATGTCGCTCGTTTATTCAGGAGTATGGAATTCCTGCTCATTACGGATTGCTGTCAGCGTTGGGTGCCGGCATGATGGTGGTGGCGTTGCTCTCCGCTAGCTACCACATATGCCCCAATCGACTCAATTTTCAATTTGGTTAGTTATTGGTTTTCTTATATTTATTCCCGTAATAGTGATTAACTTGTCATGTGAGGTCTAGACGGTGGAGGACGGAGGTGCGACGTCGGCTATCAAGCGCGGCCTAAACCGTTTAAATTCTCAATATGATAGTTATAGCGGTGGTCACTTGTTTAATTTGTGAAATTTTTGTGTGTGATTTTGATTTGAGTTCTGCCACGCAACACGCAATGCCTCCAGAACTCGACAGAAAGTGTGGAACGGAGTGTCTTAATACTAGATTACCCCTGCCCACCCTGCTGTTAGCTTATTTATTTGCAGAAAAAAAATTGCACAAAAATCCACAACGTCGCGTTACACTCACACCCTTGTGCTGCTGCGCCATGACAACCTCAAACTAAACTCAACATATATCTCTCTATATTAAAGCGTATAATATTTGCGAGAACAAATGATAATAAACACCACGAAAATGACAAACTGAGATAACCAAACATTCTTTACAAAATTTTTCGAATTTTTTGCTTGAGTTCGAACTCTATTAGAAGAAGCAAAGTGTAGTTAAAATTAATTATAAATAATGAATAATTACATAAAAATTAACAATACTTCGAAAATGTTTGGTATTTACAAAACCGTCAGTCATATGCCCGTTCGAGTCGGTCATACTATGCAGCTCGTAGGTTAGGTCATTCCGAATCAGTGACATCTTCATTACTTATTAGAATGATCTAGATGAAATGCTAAAAGTAACTTTTATATTTATTTTCTTAAGGACGAATATCAAAATATAGAAAAACATTAAAAAAAACTATATATAATATAAAGTAAATATAATAAATATAATTTAAAGTAAATATAGCCTCAGAGATAAACATATACCATCGCGGATTTTTTTAACATTATTTAAAGGTCAATATTTTTGTAAAACATTGTTTTTATGTCTCATAAGGTTGAGTCGTCGCACGCTATGTGGCGCCACGGTCTTGGTTAACGTTTTCTTAAAACAACAAACAAACTTTGCAAGCTGTTGCCTAGCAACGACGTTTGTTACTAACATGGCGGAATAAATTGCATGTCAAATTAATTACTATTTGAATATATTAGCTTATATCGATTATATTACAAATATGAAAAAAAGTAACCTATGTATTCCGTGATCCTCAAGTATCTCTATATGAGTATTTTATTACAATTGGATTACGGGTTTGACCCCGATTGCGTAAAAGATAGACAGACAGCGTTACGTTAGAGTTTCGAATTTATAATATAGGTATGGATAACGCGCCTTGGGAATGAAAGTCTGTTTCAAAGGTATCATTGTCACAAATAATTATATATTGTATAAAATTGACTTAAAAAAAGTCCCGCTGAGTTTCTTGCGCCGGTTCTTCTCAGGTCTGAGGCATTAAATTTAGTGAACTGTTGGTAGATTGTTTGACGTTCAAAAAATGAAGCATGTAACTTCTTATTTTGAATAAAATTATTTGAATTTATTAAAAGAGAACGATATAGTTAGCACTATCACTGTAGGTACGACATTAAAAAAATTATATGACCAAGCAATAACAAAATAAAGAAAGGATAAAAGAAGAAAAAATCAGAACGATTCATTATTTATCTAATATATATTTTTTTGTTTATTGGTCTAAATTATAATCTAAGTACATTGACATAAAGAAGAAATACACAAACATAGTAATGACACGTGATTTCATTTTTCTAGATGTAGACACAGCATGCATTTATAGTGTTACAATAAATAGTAACAATGAAAAAAATCTAGTACAGGTACATATATATATGCAGAAATAAAATTTTACATAACAATTTTAAGCCGTAAATACAGAGACAAATTAAACAACTTAAATAATAGTTACTACTAAAATTACATTAATCTCAAAACTAACTACTATTGCAGACAGACGGGTTAGTTTGTATAATTGTTTTGTTGTAATGCAAAACAGTTATATTATTTTTGTTGGATAGCTACATAATAATCGTACCGATGTTCCGACGGTCAGAGTATTGTTTATTTGTATGCAGACACGTCGTTCATGTACGTGCTGGCGGTGCTCATTATGGTGAAGATCTACCAGTCGCGGCACCCCGACGTCAATGCACGCGCCCACGCCACCTTCGGCGTGCTGGCCGTGCTCATAGCGCTCGGTAACTATGTTTATATGTTGTTCTATATTTTGTGATTAACCTTGCCACATGGAATAATAAATAAGGCCATCGTGACGCATCAAATTAAAAAAAGTCTAAATATGTATGTTTTGCATATTTCTCTAAATGTTGTGAATAATAAAATCTTTGGATTGCAAGATTTTAAACATTTTAAATAAAAGTATTTAAGGACTTAATAAAATTATTAATTTGGCCACTAGGTGAGCCTGTGCTCATGGACTACGGATTTCTGCTAGAATTGGCAGAACGGGTTAGGTAGACACAACGTTCTCTCATATTTTTAGCTCAATTAAAACTCAACATATTATAAATAAATTGATTGCTCGTATAAATGCCACATACCCTGCAGTGGTGTGGGGAGTGTTGGACGGCGGCGCGCTGTTCTGGGGCGTGTTCACAGTACTACATGTATTCACTTTCCTGCTGCTCTCTTTACGCATTTACTTCGTGGGACAGTTCAGACTTGGTGAGTTTTCTTTAATATTCCTTTCTAACATGTTTTATTAGCTCTACCTCTATCTATTTATTTTTGAAGATGATATGAGTTATAATTATAAGTACATACTACATCATTTTCATACCATCGACCTGTTGTCCTTCCTTGCTAGGATGTCCAGTGTGACGATTATACCTAAAAGAGTGCTTTATTTAGTTTAAAAATTATTGTTCCTTCCATTATATGAAAAGTTTAGGTTATATGAAATGATTTGTTTTGTATATAATGACTCTTTAATATTATTTCTAATTTGTTATCTGTCTTATAGAAAAAGAGAGCCTAGCAACAGCAGCCAGCTCGCTCCGTCAAGGCACCAGACCACTTTATCGCGCGCGCCTCGTCATGCTAGTAGCGGGTAACGCACTCAACTGGGCCTTCGCGGCCTATGGCCTACTACGTCATGGCAGTGACTTCGCAGGACATATGCTACAGGTTTTACTTGGCAATGCTCTCGTCTATATGGGTTTCTACCTCGGCATGAAAATCGTACACGGTGAACGTCTTCGCGCATACGCGTGGCTATTACTAGGGGCAGCGGCTGCAGCTTGGGTGCCTGCCTTGTATTTCTTCCTATCTGGCTCGTCGGACTGGTCGGCGACGCCGGCGGCATCAAGACACAAGAACCACGAATGCCTCGTGTTGCAGTTCTACGACGCGCACGATCTGTGGCATATCCTCTCAGCCGTCGCTCTCTACCTATCGTTCAACGTGCTGCTCACGTGGGACGACGGCTTGTCGGCCGTCAAACGTACCGACATACCTGTTTTTTGATTTTTTCAATATATTTTTAAGTACAATTTTCGTGTTTGTTTATTTTATGACTATTTCAACCTATGTATCAAAGACAAGGAATTATTGCTAAAATCTGACGCATTACTCACATCATTACGTGTATTTTATAGTAGGTTCTAGAAATGATTTCTTAAGTAAATGCAATAAAAAAAGAATTCTATTGAGCTCAGTGAAGCGAAGCTCTTACTGGTCAAAAGTGTGTTTCGTCTTAATGCTACTCCTCCTAGACTGTTAAACCTACAGCTCTGAATTTTGCAGGAACGTTGTGCACGGTGATCCCAGCGAAATAGTTTGGTAATAATTGTAATTGTAGTTTTTAAGTAAATGGTCAAAATGTCCCGTAGCCTGGCCGCATACATACAATAAAGTACATATTGTCCACCTGAACTTTTTAGACTTAACGGCTGCTTCGGGACCTAGATGGATAATGCTCGTAAGTAGGTTCCCGTAATACATATACTCGGTCTTTTTATTTAAGAAAGCTGTTCTCAAGAGTAGTCCCCGAGGTTCACTTTACTCTCTGTCATCAGCTGGTTCTCATCAGCATACATCATCAACCACGGAGGCTGGTACTGGATGATGATCATGTTACATGTTTCTGACAATCTCAATATAGGCCTCTCCCTTTAGATCGCAATGCCCGCCAGATACACTAAGGAAGCACACGTTCAATGGCCTTTTACAGATCTACAAACGCCCCATGTAGAGCTCTCCTTTTTTCTCTGTATGTCTCCATCAGAGTTCTAAAGGCATAGGTTCGAAGAGCTTCATGGTATGACTCATAAGCTTAATTACTGAATAGTTTGTTATATATTATTAATTTATATATTATATATTTAATTTCATTAAATAAAATTTGCACTGAGACATTGTCCTCCTTTTCCTCATTATAACTTATCGGTAATATTTCAAAGGTTGTCTGGTAGAAATTGCTTAAAGCAATAAGACCGCCTTTGCATATGCAATTTTTTCTTTTTACTTTATTGTTTTTTATATATTTTATGTGTGCAATAAAGTATATTCTATTCTTAATGCCCAATAACTAATATATATTATCATATATTTCATAATCACAATATTAAATATTGCCCTTTCCATTGTAAAAAGGGGTAATAAAAAGTTAGTGACTATGAGCATGAGTACAATAAGAGAACCCAACGATTACCAGGCTTCGAAATCACGATGGAAATATCGTGAGGTCCCACCGCTTTTCCGTGTAGAGGGCAATTACGTGTTTTATCAAGAGTTATTGGGGCAATAAGTCCGCAGTTAGTCGGTGCGTCGTGACTCGTGAGGAAGACTCCACACACATATCCGGTATTGAGTATTTCACAGTTCTTTAAAGTAGCTTCTCTATCTCCCTTTCATAAAGGCTTGACTACAGCACAGCTTGTCCTGAGAATCTCTGACGCAAATGCATGTTGTGATATCTTGCGTCTCTTTATCCCGGGTACATGCCCTTTCAGTTTCAATTTTATCATATAGTGGTGATAAACTCACTGCTGGCTACAGCTAGAGCCATAGGCGTCAGGTAGTATCTCCGTGTTGAGTCTATGGTCGTCCATTCCCCTATGGACTACGAAATCTATTGTACTCGGAAGATGGGTACTGGTCTATACCAGTACCCACTCGGAAGAGTAGAAGTGGGTAGGCTTATCTGGGCCCTCCATCACGTGCTCATGCCGATCGGCGTCCTCGAACGTCGTGCTTGGCGTTCCAATCACCGACTATCCATGATCCCTCGGACTTCACTGACATAAAGGGATGATGCTGGGGGGGCGGTAGATGGCGAAAAAGCGAAGTATTTCGCCTCTGAAATGGATTTCTGTCACCAGGGACTGGAACGATTTTTTGTTGGTTTTGGGTGTCGGTTGATGCACAATAGATCTCCTTACCGCCACTAGAAAGCCTCTGCACGAGTTATCTGGAGGGGCATCCAGCCGCAGCGTATGGTACCCAGGTAGGTTGATGGAGTCAGAGGGGGAGAGATGAGCTTGCCGTATAGCTGCAGCATCCACCCATTGTTGGCGGAGAAGAAGGCCTAAGAAATCTTGCCGCGCAATCCCGCGGCGTCCCAGTAGATGGCTCGAACTTCATCAGCCATCTTGAATAAGGCTATAAGAACGTTTACGAACGAACTTTAAGAACTTTCCTACTGGCAATGCGGTTGTCAATAATCCCGTCAATTTAATTAAATTTTCGCGTGAAACCTATTTTTGCATGTAACCCAATGGGGAAATTTGTCATTCCTCAAGTCCATTTTTTTCGCCTAAAACAATCTACG
>DWGR01002969.1:0-12824 GCA_018247715.1 Heliconius burneyi | reverse complement strand
TATGCCACTGCGTTTCGCATTAGGTAATGCCGGGCTCCGGCGCCCAACCACCTCAAAAGCTGGCAACGCACCAGTAGCTCCTCTGGTGTTACGCGGTGTCGTGGGCGGCGGCGATCACTTACTATCGAGTGTCCCGTACGCTCGTTTGCCCTGCTTTTTCCATAAAAAAAAAAAGTTTTAAAAGATTTCAATTTTCGTGGGTTTTCCATTCAACGTGACATTGGCGAAGTGATTAGTGCTGAACTGGCACGCTCGGAACGCCATAAATAAAGAACAACAACAAAAGATGTCTTAAGAAACTTAACGTACATTTTGTTTAATTACAATATTTATTAAGGTATACGATTAAGAATTATGATCTATTTAGTGCATAACAGTGCAGACAACCATAGTATATTATATATATTTTTGAATACATTTACATAAATTATAAATATAAATATTCACATGACTTAAGCGGGCGAATCCGTGAGGGTAGTTGTTAATAATACAAAACAAACTATTCGCAAGTATAATCCTTGCAGCTTAGTATCTATCATCTCGTCGCTGCCTTATTAGTACCGATTTGAACGCGTGACATGCTACTAGGGTATTGTAACGCCAGTTCAGTAAAGGTTATCTGAGATGATATCTCTTGACCTTATACTGTTCTAGAGAACATATGTAACGCAATTACGGCCGACAATGATGTTTTTTTCTTCTTAAATAAATATAATATTTTTTTCTTTAATAAATTCAATAAATAATATGAATTAAATAAATTGTATATAAATTCAATGGTGGTTGTGGGTTTTATCACTCAAAATACAATCATTCGATGTTGGGTAACTGGAGAATGGAATATTATGTCACTCTGTGCTTAGTGAGCAAATATTATAAATATGAAAATTTGAGAGGACGGATTTTTGTTAAAATTTTTAACACATATACAGATAATAAATAAATATCACCATTTTAGGTTAAAAAAGTAAAACCACTGTTTTACTTATACAAAATAAGCATTGACTACTACGCATATTTGAACGTAACTCACACAAAAATAAAGACTTATAGCAAAATGGAACTGACTATTGAATAGCAAACAAGATCATCCTAATCTGACGTTTGACAGAAGAATAGTGTAATTGCATAAGCCGAAGGAAAAAATACGTTTCCTTTATTCATTTCAATATCCTGTTATGATAATAGGATTGAGAAAGCAATTTGGATTATAGCAGCTTCAAGGTATAAATATGAGACATTTATAAAAATAAGAGGCCGTCGTGGCGCAGCGGCATATGGGTGTGACTGTAACGCGACAGTTGTGGCCTCGATCCCCACTCGAGGAAGTGTAATATTTATTTACGTTTATATTTCTATTTCTTCGCTCTGGTGTCCAGGCCTAGCGCGGCGTGGAAATCTGCAACTCAAAACGCAATGCCTTCACCATTCAGCCTACACTGCTGTGTGCGGGATACAGCGTGAAGCTGATTTTTATAAAAATAAGAAATTGTTACTTAGAAAACGAATAAAAAAAAATGTTACGGGATTTGAACCCGCGCTTCTTGGACGGTTTCCTTTTTTCTAGTTCTAGTTAAGTCTCTTTCTTTCTTTCCTAAGTGTGATGATCAATATAATTTGACATTTTTTTAACTTAAGGAACTTAGAGGTAAATTTCTCCTTTCTAGATTTCGTTAAATTATTAAAACGAATAGTGCAGTTGATCTTATGGTATTAAGAATTATATTATTGGTCTAAATACAAACGTGACAGACTTAGGTTCGATCATCGGGTAAATAATTTATTTTAATTTTTTTACATAACAAAGTTTACGTCTTAAATATCGGAACTCAACAGCGCGCTTTGCCTTGTTACCAGAGCGATGAAATGAAAATATTAATTTATTTCCTCAAGTGGAAAATCAAACCCACAACCGTCACGTTTACTGCGTATACCCTTGTGCCACGTGAGCCTCAACATTTCCAAATTACTATATACAAATAGAATTACCTATAAAAGATATAACCATTATTCCTCAAGAAAACGATACCAATTATGACGGCAGCATCAATTTTTACTATCACCCATAACTATAAGTATTAAGTATAACAAGATCAAAAAGGTTGCTTTAATTAATTCTACGAACCTCCTTATCTGGCCCGTTAGGCGTAATAGATGATTTGAACAGATTAACTTGTGCCATGCATCGTGCGATGAACGGCGGTGTTTTTTTTATTTAAAATGTTACTTAAAAATCAACTTCACGCTGTATCCCGCACACAGCAGGGTAGGCAAAGGTTTTGTTAAGACATTCCGTTTCTCCCGATTCGGGAGGCATTGCGTGTTGAGTGGCAGAACTCAACGCCGCGCTTTTGCCTTAAATATTAACTATTGTGCCGTAGAGGCACAAGTGTGCGAATGTATGGGGATTGTGTTAACACTAATTTCCCCATGTCTACTCTCTGTCTATATAGACGATACAGAGAGAAGAAACAGAACAGAAGCTTCAAAAGGTATCCTTGCTTTGTAGTGTACGTGATAAGATAAGATTAGATTAATTGAATAAGATTACATATAAACTTAAGACCATTTGATTCTCAGTAACATCTGATGTCCGTCAACAGGCGTGTCATGACAACACGGTGTATAATTTACGTGTGTTGGACATAAATACATATATATTTAGATAATTAATATGAAGCTAAGATTATATAAGTATTTAATTAATTGAGGTTGTTTGTGGTGCATGGTCACGATCGTGTGACTGTTGACGTGACAGGTTGTAGGTTCGATTCTGGTTGAATGAAAGATTCAATATTTTCATTTCCTCGCTCTGGTAACGAGGTAGTTTTAAAAATTAATTTAAGGTTTTTTTACGAAAATAAGAAAAAGCACATTATTGAGTCACTCGAAACAAAGTGTCCGCCACTCATTCGGCGGGGAACGGAGTGTTTTAACACTACTTTCCCTCTAGATAGCGGAAAATAAGTAGTATAATACAACGTGAAGCTACTAAAAGAACTACACAAAACTATACAATGAACACAATACATTTCCAAATTCCAAATGTATTTTAATCAAATAGTCTTGTACGAAGCTTGTTCGGTCGCTGCGAGGCTGTAACGAGGGTAGCGTTTTGCGAATCGCGTATATATTACATTTTAAGTGTCGTTTGTGGCACATTCAGATATTGTGTTACTGGAATGCAGGTTTCGTGTAACATGCTATGTCTTTTTCATCTACATCTATCCTATTTTACACGAGCACGCTAATGATATATAATATATAAGTATCTCCATACAACGTGACATTGGCGAAGTGATATGTGCTCAACTGGTACGCTCGGAACGCCATAATAAAAGAACCGAACCGATCCGTAATATGTAAGTATTAGTTTAGATATAGAAATTAGTTATTTTTTAAGTTTTCATGCTTTTTTTCTCAAAAAAGGTTAGAGAGATCTTAGAGTTAGAGTTAAGACACTCCGTTCCCCACTTACAGTCTAATTTCCGGAACGTTGTGCCACTGTGTCACGATGTTTTCATGTTTTTTAGCTTAGCACTGTATTTGACATATAGCAAGACAGACGGCCTCAAAGATAATTTAAATACGATTCTAATAAATACATCGAGTAGGCATCGAACTGACAACTACTGTCCATACGGTTAAACATTCCCATGAATTTCTTTGTGATTGTAATACACAAGTACTGTACATACTTTATCGCATGCCAAGTGAAAACTTAACTTCTTCTTGTTAATAAAGTACAAAAGCAACAGCTTTTCACTACGTTCATAGCATATTAACTTTAATAATACTTCATTTTTGTTATTATTCAGAAACACGCGTTGCTTACAAAACAAAAAATATATGAAGATTACTCTTACTTAATTCTAATGTATTTTTATAAATCAATTTAAAATATACTACAAATGTGAACGCTGTTCACATCTGCTGTATCCCGCATATAGCAGGGGAGGCAGAGCGAACCTAGTGTTAAGACATTCCGTTCCTTACTTTCTGTCGAATTCTGGAGACATTGCGTGTTGAGTGGCAGTACTCAATGCCGCATTTTGCCTCGACACTAGAGCGAAGAAATGGAAATATAAACGTAAATAAATATGTCAAAATTATATTACATATTATTTCTAGATCGCATCATCATATGTAGCTAAGTAATGGTGATATCATCGTGATACACACACCATGATGATGCATCTATTGATTTCAGTCATGGAGACGTTTTTAACTACTATTTCTAATTGTATGCAAGAGCTGCTTTTTGTCTAGAGCTATAAAATAAAAATAATTCATTGCCACGAATGAGAATTGAATTTACAACCACTGCACCTACACTCAGATGCCACTGGGCTAAGAAGACCTCAAGAGACAAATGACTTATCTCTCCATTATATTATGTACTTATGTATATATTTTACAAAGTATCAAGAAACACAATTAAAAAGTTGCACACTCTGTTAAGAATTAATGCAACTTAAGTTCTTGCAGTTTACTCTTGGCTTTTAGATCAGGAATAATAGTTGCGAAGTAAGGTAGAAAATCTGTAATCACTGTACAGGGAGTTGAAAGACTTAAGATTTGTTTTTTTTTAAATTATTTAGTTAATTTGAGGTTTTATTGAACCAAAGAGAAAAGAAAAATTATATTTTATATAAATATGTTATTTTTTTTATTTTGGGCCCCATCCAGAATTAATGCAGAGATTTCAATGCGGCTTTCATAATCATTATCGTCAATAAGCCTACATATTATATACAGGAGTGAGATTCGTACCAACAACCACCGTCAAAATTAAAATAAGCAATCTAAAAATTTCTTAAAAGTTAAGTTTTATTATTATTATTATAACTTTATTTGTACACCACGATAGGAATAAACATACACATACATAACATTTACATTACATCAGTAACCTTTAAACATTTCCATTTGAAAAGAAGTAAAAAGACTTAATATTATTACATATGAAAAAAAAATATTTTGGCGTTGATCCAAACATATCCATCTCCCAGAGCAGGGAATTAAAATTTAGGGCCAAATATAGATGCAACGCTCCCGGAGGATGAATGTTTACACGGCAAATTTAAATTCGTTCATTACTTTGTTTTCTACTTATCTAGAATACTTTTGAACTGTTATAAACCGACCGGATTATATGCAACATAAGAACCTGGATATATGCATGCAAATATATACGAAACTTGCATAAGGTATGCACAAAACCGCCAAAATATGCAACAAAAAATATTTTGTCTATACAATTAATATTTTTGACTAAAATGGATAAATGGACACTTAAAAAGAATAATAGAAAGCAAAATTTTTTTTTAAATTTCTTGTCTGTCTGTAATCCGCTAATCGTCCAAAGTACTGAACCGATTTAATTCAAACATTGACAATTTGCTTTCAGTTCAGTTTAGTACTTCATTTGTGGCTCAAAACGCCACAAATGAATGACTGAACTGAACTGTACCTGATTGTTTAGGCAAAGGTTGTGAATTGGGTTTCCATTCGTAATTATTCTGTCTCCAGGTTTGAGAATTTCGTCATTCAACACACGATATGTCTGTAGTAAGTAAAAAATCAAGAAGTGTCGAAATATTAGACAAAAATAAAAACTAAGATAATATAAAATCATAACAAACCTCCTTCCATTGAAACCTTCTATGCAATCTAAAAAAAAAACAACGAAAACCAAAATGGCCTAACCAGAAAAGGGTCTAACATGTAAATACCGCCGTTGGCGTTTAATAAAGAAAATGGAAACGTATGAAGTATTTCTATTCCAACAAAGCGCTTGGCGGCGGGCCAGCGCGTCGAGTAATTAAAACGACAGGTGTTAAAGTTTTTGCATAGGAAATTATGCTAGTTTCACTTTATAAAATATGCTGCTCGGTTAGTTAGAGGGGTTGTGGATGCGTCCACATTTATGGTGAAAACGTGAAAGCTATGGATAAAAGATGGATAAATGGTGATATAATAATCCTATTCTACTAGAATTTTAAATATGAGGCCGTCGTGACGAAGGGGCAATAGCGTGTGACTGTTACGAGATGGTTTCTATCAACACCCTGGGAAATTAATTATTATTTATTGATATTTCCATTTCTACGCTCTGGTACAAAGGCAAAAGCGCAGCGTTGAGTACCACCACTCAACACGTAATACTTTGAAAACTCAGGGGAAGGTGGGGCACAGAGCTATATGTGAAATACACCGTGAAGCTGGAGAAAGAAGTAAGAGATTATATTGGATTTTTGTTCCATTTGTACGGATTTAGATGAAGTTTTACAATTGTATAGCTTATACATCAGTATAGCACAGGATATAACTTATTTATAGATTTTGAATAGTCTTATTTAAAAATAATAACAAATTTTAAAGGGTGAAGTCGTAATTGGGTCGTTCGTGTTAAAATATTTTTAATTAATTAATTGGAAGACTATAAGACGACATTGTTAACTTAAAGGCCGCAAAAGTAACAATTGGAAATATTATAAACACATTTTATTCCTGAGGGAGGGGATTTTCAAGTTGTCTTTTTTATTAGTATACAAGTAACCTTGCTAGCCTAATTCATACATATTTACTCGTATATTATGTGTATGATATGACTGCACGCTTATCATAGAATATATGTCAGTTTCATTGCCGCTTAAAGGAATGCTTATACTTATTTACTTTTTATCTAGTGGAGAGCCATAAGCACAATATCAATATGATAAATAGGAACAAGAGACTGGGACCGAAATGTATTTATTTATTTTATTATATAATTAAAACTTATAAAAAGAACTACCATATCCAACCATTTCAAGAAAATATATCCAACCATTACATGAACATCACGATCGTCGCCAATACGCACGTATTACTGGGCTTTCGCACGAGTTATCGCTAAAAGCCAATTATACTCTAATACTTGGAATCTTATATGGAATTTGTAACACACATGTATGTGCATTTTCATCACAAATTACTTAAAATACATATAATTCTTTAAAATTTTCGTTTAAGCTTCACTCTGTATCGAGCATACAGAGTGAAGTTGGCCCGGTAGGCTACCTGTGAGCCTAGTATTAAGACGCTCTCTATCCTATTAAGAGACTTTTGTTCCCCGATTGTTAGGGCATTGCGTGTTGAGTGGCGAAAGTTAAAATCACTCTTTTGCCTGTTACCATAGCGAGAAAGTCAAAATATAAAATATTTCTTTCCGTTCAATTGGAATTCAATGCTCAACCGTCGCATTTACACTCTCATAATTGTGCTACTGCGCCTCGACGGATTCTTTTCGAATTTGATTATTTTTTAGTGAAGCAGTAGCCATAAGTCATTAATTAAAGTAATACTGCATATTACAAATTATGATGATAATAAAAAAAAACAGCTTCACGCTTTATCCTGCACACGGCAGGGTAGGCAGAAGGAACATAGTGTTAAGACACTCCGTTCCCCACTTTTTGCTGAACTCTGGGGGCATTGCGTGTTGAGTGATAGAACTCAACGCCGCGTTTTGCCTCGACACCAGAACGAAGAAATAGAAATATAAACGTTACTAAATATTTCACTTCCTCGAGTGGGAATTGAACCCACAACCCTCGCGTTACAGTCACACCGCCGCCGCTGCGCCACGACGGCCTCATAATAATAATAATTTAAGGCCTACGATAATCATTTGTAATGCCAAAATACATTTTATGTAAATACAAGCTGTTATAACCAAAAATAATTGATGAAATTAATCTCCCAAATCCCTAAACGCTAACCAGGTGCTTGTTACTAATTATTCGCTGCAAATATATTTGTTAACAGCTATAGCAATGTAAATCATTTATTCAGTTCCGCTACGCAACCCATACTACTTCGTATTCGGGCGGAAAACGGAAAAAGCAGTGTCTTGACACTAATTTACTTCTCTACATACTAGCAGAGTATGTAGAGAACTAATGCCAAGAAACTGCATTCTCCGTTTTCCGGAACTTATAAAGGATAAAAATAAATAGAAGAAAATTTATGTAAAAATAAAAAAATGTTTACATGTACAATTACACATCATACTCTGTAGACTGAGAAACCTAGAGTTAAAATAACCTCTTTTTCACTTGGCGAAATCTAACGCCACACATCGTCCAACATATTTAATATAAAAAATTACTTGAAATATAAAAAACAGGCTTTGAAGTAAACATAAAGAGAAATATTTCAAATTATTATGTATTTTTTTAGAAAAATATTTTTAGAATATTTATTATAATCGAACCTGCGGCCACCGTATAATATAGCGGCCATATATTTACGTATCGATAAATAAATAAGTAATTCGAGAATATAAAAATATATTTTTTAAATTATCATTCATAAAATTAGCAAACATTTAAAATTTAAATACCCCTACCTTGTCAAGTTAAGATAAATGTTTTCAAATTGGGCTATTAAGTGGTCGAAAAAAGTTGTGCTTCGGTAGTTAATTTACATTTCAAATTGGTACAAAATCGATGTCTGATTTATGGACAGTCTCGACCATATAATAATTTTTATTGTGATATATTTATATTCTTATAGCATTTTGTATTACGCCTGCGGCATCTTTTCTTAATTTGAAGGGTTTCCATGTTTTTTTTAGCTGCATGCATGCAGGCAATGCGCGAACGAAAATAATTTATTCCCTCGAATTGGAATCGAACCCACAACCACCAGACGCTGTCTCTTTGCAATCCTCATACGTTTTATGTTTCTGTTCACTATAGTAAATACATCCATTGATTATAAATTTTGCGTGCATAAATAGATACATGGAATATCTGTCTTTCGAGTTTGTATTATATACAAAATTCTTCCGTCAGACCAGTCATGACGCAGAGGCACAAAGTGCTGTGGCGATGAGTTCCACCACTCAACACGCATAATTCGGCGGAAAGTGGGAGCCGAGCGTCTAACACTAGGTTCCGTCTGCCTACCCTGATATCTGCGGGATACAGCGTGAAGCAGATTTTTTTTTATATAATGAATGATGGACAACCCAAAAACTACATTTAGAATTTTTTGAGTAAAAACGGTTTAGAAAGTTAAAATGGGGACTGGGGGGTAGCAATGAGAGATATTTTCTCAAAGTTATCATGGTAACGGAAAGGATAAGAATTCTATTTTACATCTAAAAGTCAACGTAATAATGTTGCGAGCGACGACTAGGTATGTATAAAGTAAAATGGAAACTGTGCAAGCCCTGGGCGGCTCTTTCTGGCACTTTTACGCGGCGTTGAGTTCCGCTACTTAACATGCGATGCCTCCAGATTTCGGCGGAAAATGCAATGTTTTAACACTAAATTCACTCTACCTGCGCTTAAAAAAAATTATCTACAACATATTTAGGAGTAATACTTACAACATTAAAATGAAATATTAAAAAGCAAAATCTGAAATCGAAGTCAAAGATGAATAAGAGATGATTACGAAGTACGTAATATTTATTTAATAGAAAAAAAATCTTCATCTTTAGGCTTTTTCCAACATATAGCTTCGCATCTCTGAATCTTGAGAAAATCTAATGCTACAAGTAATTTGTTACTATGAAGGAGTAGCGAGATCTTCCTTTTACCTGTGACAATTCGTAAATTATATTTCGCGGTCTAGTATATTTCAAAGTTCACTTTTTATCCCAGATAACAATCGTTTATATCAGAATAAGAAGAATATAAAGAACTCAGTGATAAGACACTCCATTAGACACCCTTTCCACCCGAATCTTTGATATTTTGTGTAAAGTGGCAGAAGTTAACGCCACGGCTTGTCTTAAAAGAGTAAGGAAATGAAAACGATTCAATCACCCAATTCGGGTTCCCCTCTGCATTATGACAACCTCTACGCTCTACTGATTTCGTTAACTTATCGTTAGAGATCAAATATTCCTTGAAAAGTAAACGATTAATTAACGGCATATGTATGTTTTCTATCAGGTATATCATGAATAGTGTTCTGGGGTACTAATTTTCGACCTGATTCTTCTCATTGACGTCTTTAACCTCGTAATACGCCACAAGCCTAAATACTAGCCCCTACCTACGACGTGGCTACCTTCAAAAACCGCTTAAAATCTCCATTTCAAAAAGCCGGCAATGCTTTAGCTCCTCTGGTATTAAGCAGAGACGTAGGTGGCGGTAGTTACTTACCATAAGATGACCCATAGCTTCGTTTCTCTTTTCTGTTTTATAAATATATATATAAAGACGGGACAAACAACTAGTTTAGAATACGAGACGAGCTAACTAATATTATTTTTCGATGACATTTCATTTAAGAAACTTTATTGTCCACCGAGTCTTTAAATCACAAATTTATTCATTTAACTTTAGTGCGTAATTAAAAAGCTGTAAACGACTCTATCATTAACCTCTATAGTAATATTTATTGGTTATCCATTTGGCCATGGTTCATTTTTATTGGTTTTAAATTTTATTTTATCTGTGTCTATTAGTTAATGAATGTATACAATGAGAATATTTATTATTTTTCCAAATGGTTTTATTAAAGAACAACGTTGGTATAACGGAAGAATGAAAATAAAATTTAAAAAAAGAATCTAAATAACTAAAGTATAATAAATCATTTCCTCTAGAGAAGATCAAACCCACAACTACATAACCAATACAACATATTTAAAAACATACATACAGGCCGTCGTGGTGCAAAGATACCAAAACTAAACTTGAATCACGACCGTTATGGGTTCGATTCCCATTCGGGGAAATAAACATGTATGGAATTAATGTCAGTTGAATGTAATACATGATAGCTGCCAGCTAATGTCATAATTACTTATACCATTGACTTTGAAAAGAGCAACAGTTGAGTTTCTTGCCGGCTCTTCTCGGCAGAAGCCGTGATGAACGGTGTGTTCCCGGCTTAGAATAGGATCACCCTGGTACTTGTGGTGTCGAAAGAGGCGACTTAAGTACGTGTGGGAGAGTCACGCCGCTAGCAATGGCGACACGCATGCGCAGACTCGACCGGATCATTACCACCCCCGGCATTTAAAACCGGCGTGAAGAAGTAATGCCGGGCTCCAGCGCCCAACCACCCCAAAAGCTGGCAACGCACCAGTAGCTCCTCTGGTGTTACGCGGTGTCGTGGGCGGCGGTGATCGATTACTATCAGGTGACCCGTACGCTCGTTTGCCATGCTTTTTCTATTAAAAAAAAAATAATAATAAAAGAACTTCCTTCCGAACCTTCTTGTTTGTATGTTCACTCGACGATTCAAAGGTGCTTACATTAGTCTATTTGAATAAAGAATATTTTGAATTTGAATTTAATATTTTTGTTTTCTGATAACAAGGCACTACTAGTCTATACATCCACGTTTTAGCAATAAAGCAATTGTTGAGAATATAGACTCTGCCAATATGTCGACAAGAAACGGATGAATGCTAACGGATACTTTAAATAAACACAAAATCTTAGAACACAATCAGGAATTAAGCTTGAAAAGCTATTTTCAATATAACCATCGCGGAACTATCTAAACATTTCAGTTATCCGGACAAGTTAATTTTGCAATAAGTTTTAGTTATATTAGTACAGCCAATAACTAAAATTATTCATGTACTTAGTATATTGTGAGAGAATTCAGCCAAATATTTAATAAATATTTATAAATATAGGGTTAAATGTTTTTAACGCTGTGGATACAGGTTCGGCGGTTAAACTGCGGCGTTTAGTTCTCCTACTCGACACGCAATGCCTCCAGAATTCAGCAGAAAGTTGGGAACGGAGTGTCTTAAAACTAGGTTCCTTCTACCTACCCTGCTGTGTGTGGGATATAGCGTGAAGCTGAAGAAGAAGAAGAGAATACAGGTTCAATTTTATTACAATAGGGGGATTGCGCTATTATTGTTTTCTTATTCTAGTAATAAGACGGAAACGAAAAGCAAAAAGTAAAGTACGTAGATTTTTGACAATAGGTTCTCTCTGCCTTTTTGTCTTTGTAAGTCTAGGCTTAAGGTAAAAAGTCAATGCTTAGTTAATTCTCTAAAGAGTAAAAATATATATTTAGATATTATACTTTATAAATCCACACAGTTTATAAGAACATATCTTATTACATATATATTCTTCAAATACCATCAAACAAACACCTCTAAGCTTAAATCTACACCGAATTAACTTATATCAAATCGAAATTACTAAGCCGTCGGCTCCCTATGACGGTTCGATACCTCGCTTTAAAGCAACTAAGCTAATAGCATTAACACCAATTAGTTCACGCACATTCACACTATTCGCCTTTGATATCTTAGAAATAGAAAGGTTGAAAGGTAATTTATTACTTGAGTAAATGAGGGTAGATATAAAATATTAGTGTATGTACAGAAGAGGAGAGGGAACCTAGTGTTCTTGATTCGTTCCACATACTTCATACTATAATCAAAACAATGTGTTAAGTGGTTGAACTCAACGCAGTGTTTTGTCTTATCCCACAATAATCCCGATCCCACGATCGTTACGTTCACAGTCAGAAGCTCTGCCACTGAGCCATGATGACCTTCACGGTATAAAAATGAATGTACGAGTACAAATTAAAGTAAATATAAATTATAATCTGAATGCCACATACTCGTACGTGCGATCGTAAAAATTTTGACATCGCGAATGATTTAACGTTTCGGGTTATCTTGTACCGTATTACATTTTGAGCAAAACGCTATTTTCGCGTGTTATAAATCTAACAAGCAAATGATAAATTAGATGATGTATTGAAATATAAATTGTGATTTTATATAGAAGTTGGGAAGTATGGGATACTTACCATAATGTCTCAAAATTTTCTAC
>DWGR01002968.1:0-12824 GCA_018247715.1 Heliconius burneyi | reverse complement strand
GATTGACGGCCCTCCCGATGAAGAGGGACCCCGCGACGCATATGACGTCACGCTAATGAATTACTGTGTCCACGTTTTTTAATATCGAGGAGACATGGCTGACATGACTGATATATTTGTATTTAATTATATATGTTTTGGACTTTTTTACCTTTGTTAACCCAATAAAATAATCCAAAAAGTGAAAAAAAAAACAAAATAGTATTTTATTACAAAATTATACGTGTAGTTCATTTCATATAAAATCAGTGAATACGACCGACTTTTATAAGTTGTACTTCTCGTTGACTTACAATCAGATTCTTTAGTGGGCGAGTCTGACTCGCACATGACAGGTTTTTTTATGTAATTACATAATAGGTATGTAATAAAATATCGATATAAATATCAATATCAATACATTTTACATTTTTAAATGTAAGTAAAAGTATTTGTAAGCGCAGTGACTCTACCTAAACAAGAGCGCGAGCTAAGTATTAGTTGATCAGCCAAAATCATACTTAACCCATATCTTTATGTCGATTTTTTTAGGAATAAAAATATAATATCGGGCTTAGAGAAATGGAATAAAACAATGAGAGTATTTATTTTTCTAAATGTTATATGCTACCAAACCGATCAACTGAAATATGAAATATATAAACTCACAAATATAATGAGATATGCTGTTGGATTTGTTCATCCTAATAACAAAGCCAGTTAATAATATAGAAATTAAATAAATTGTTTGTTTGTAATCCACAGATTATACAATGGGTTGTTGACAAATATTATCTAATTGTATACTTTATAATAATATTATAAATAAAAGTAAATTCTTAATCAATAAGCCATTGTATATCCTTTACAGTGATTTGTATTCGTTTTGTGTCAGTTACAAATCTGACTTAATCACCTCCAGTCAGTATCGAATAGACATACAAACGTGGCCTTTACTGGTTATATTAGTGAGACAAATTGGATCAAGTACATACATACATATATACATACATTACATAGGCCTTATATATGCAGTAGTGTGTATGCTGCATAATGACGTCACGCGTACTGCACGCTTAGTAATTAACGACTGATTAACGCACAATTAGGCGAGTAATCACTGATAACAGATGTCGCTGGTCACGGATAATTGGCCATATTGGGTTCACCTACCCTATTTTTCTATATAATGTTTAATGAAGCCAGTAAAAAGTTAAAGTGTGGCCAGTGTTGTAAAAAGTAAGACCATTTCTATCAATAAATAATTTTAATGAAATATGACAATATGTATTAAATGATAGATTTAATCACTCTTCATGTTGTATACAAAATATGAATGGTCTATTTATATAATGATGTGAAATTAGTCTAAAGACAAGATATTCAGTTTTTTGCTTTGAATCTTAAGAATCTTAAGCTTGATTAACGAAACTTGAATCTTGAGCTTGATTAACGAAATAGAAGAGAATAATACTAGATAATAAAGTCAAATAAAGGCTCTTAACATTATTGATGTGTTGAAATTTCATATTATAACAATAACCAAATAAGAAAGGAATGTTTTAAAATATTTTAAACTAGGGTTCCACCACCATACAGCGTGAAGTTGATTAATAAGATTATTTATTAGTATAATAAGGTTAGTAATATTATGTACAATTTGTTTTCTTTTGCTTTATTTGTGTCCGCAAATGTGCAAAAAATGTTAATTTTTGGGAAAGCAAATGCTGAAGACAGTTTTTTAAGGAATTTAACGACAAGAAAGAAGACTTAAAAAAAGCAATAATAGCAATATAAATCCAGTTCTTATCAACTAAGAGTACAAACGGTTAGACTAAATCAAACCATTTATATTTAGTGTTTCAAACAGTACACTAATAAGTAGTAATATTTTACTCATAGATATGAATATTCTACGATATTACCTCAAGAATCAAACAAACTCAATCGTTTCTTTTGAAACATTTAACTTCATTTGTGTTTAAAATATCAAAAGCTCGGTAAATCTACGGCCGTCGGCGTCGATTAAGCTTAGTCGCTCGTAAATCAGTCTTTTGCCTAGCGGCCAACCCATCGCTTCATTACTTTGGCTCTCGCCATAAGCGCTATTTATATTTTTTGCTTTTTTGGCTTCAATGAGTCTTTCACTATAAAAAATATAAAAAAAAATTGATCACATAAATAATCATGTAATAAAAAAATATCCGCCGTTAGGTTTACTTTGACTTCTTATTAGTAGTGAAAGATGGTCCTAAATTATGATTGGTTTCACCGCGCAGATTTAATCCCAGTTGTAGGTATTAATATAAACTTATACTGAACATTATTATTTAAGACTCCACTTCCGTATCCCATACAGCTTAGATATATATTTTTTAATTATTTTTTTTTTAATTATTATCAATGTAATGTCACTTGAATATTAAGTTTTACGAAGACTCAAGATCCATAAAATAAAAATAGTTTTTAAAATATATCTAGTTTTATTAAACTTAACTTCACGTTTTACCCTAGCGGGGTAGTCAGAGAGAACGGAGCGCCAAACGCTTTGGTCTCTACATTCCACTATTGCTCCGTCCACTGTCATCAACCTCTTCATACATGCCCTTAGGTCCTCATGCTTTTTACATGACCTTCCTCCAGTATCTTTGATACTGTGTTTCCGAAGGCCAACCAAAGTCTCTCCCTCACTTTCTTCCCTCTCACTTTTCCATCATAAATATTTTTTGCCATTCTTTCATCACTCATTCGGTCGACGTGCCCATTGTGCCCGTTTTTCTTCATTCTCACGGTGACATCCTCGCTAGTACCTGCCATTCTGTGTACCTCTTCATCGCGGAATCGATCAGCTAAGCTGATTCCGCATATCCTACGAAGAAATCGCATCTCCACGGCATTCATCATTCTTTCATTCTTCTTCTGTAATACCCATGTTTCGCTGCCGTATTACAACGTCAGTACCAACAAAGAATTATGTACGGCCTAAGCTGTGCTGACGTTTCGACTTCTCATCCTTCCCAAGTATCGCCTACTGAACATACTTCCCAAGTATACGACCTCATTCACTTGTTCTTATATCATTCACACTGACATTGCATTCCGTCCTCTCTTTATTTCTTTCAAATACCAGAACCTTTGTCTTACTCGCATTCAGGCTTAGACCATTGTTTTCACACCCTTCTTTCACAGTGGTGACCAATGTCTGCAACTCGCTTTCTAATGATGCAATGAGCACTGCATCATCTGTGTACAACAGGCAATTTACTTTGAAGTCACCTACTTTCACTCCCATATCATTTTGTTTCACTCCTTGGAGACAGCCATCCAAATACAAATTGAACAACCAAGCTGACATGGCGCAACCTTATTTAACACCCGATTGGATGTCAAACCAAGGCGACATGCCAGCTCCTACTCTCACGCAGACTGAATGATCTCTGTAAAGAGAATTTACAGCTTGCAGCAAGGGTCCGCTCACATTATACCGGGGTAGTGTCTCCCATAATTTCGCTCTTACAACTCTCGCCTACACCTTTTCCAAGTCGACAAAAGCACAGAAAACTTTTTGGCCAACAGCCAAAAATTTTACCATGATCATGCAGAGAGTCTGATGAAAAGATCTGATCCATATACCTTCTTCTAGGTGTAAAGCCTCCTTGAGCCTCTCACAATAGTCTTTCGGATATCTCTTGCATTCTTTTCGCTAGAATTTTAGCATAAACTTTATTACCTAAACTAATCAAACTGATATGGTTTGTGCAGTCTATCTGTAAACCTTTGCTTTTATACAAAGGCACGATAACTGCACCTTGCCAATTGTCTGGGACCTACCCTGATTCCCAGCATAAATTGCACAAAAACAGAGAAAGTCCAAGACGCGTGGCCCATCATATTTGATCATCTCGGCAGTAACTCCATCCGTTCCCGTCAGCTACATCAAGACTCAGCGTATCGCTGTTTCTTGTGACTGAGACGTCATGACATTCATACATCTCCTTGTAGAATTCCGTCCACCGCTGCAAAACGTGTGGTTGTTCTGTTAAAATTTCACCGTCCTTAGAAAGCACATCTTTCATTCTACAGGTTAGCGAGCAACCCCGCGAAACACTAACATCTCGCCAGAAAAGCTTCGTATTTTCCTTAAAGTTGCTCGTTAACCTTTCATCACTTTTTTTCTTTGCCTTTTCACGCTTCATCTTTATCAGTACTTTCGTCTGATGCTTTTGCAGCTTATAGTCTTTCTTTTTTATCTCTCTCATACTTTTATCTTTATCTTAGGCTTTATAATCCTGCCATGCTTTCTTCTTTCTCTCTACCGCAATCTTGCACTTCACCGTCCCACCATTTATCGCGATTTTTGCTAAAATCTCTTTACACTTTATCATATACTCCTGTCGCTGCATTCTTCATACAATCTCTGAGGTTCTGCGAGCATACTTCAGTATTTTTATTTCCCCAATTCGCTGCTGTCTAGCTTCTTGAAAACTCTTACTTGATATTCCTCTCTAATAGATGGATTTTGAAGCTTCCAGCTTCTTATGCGGTAATTCGATTCCAAGTTTGGCCACCACGTGTAGCTGCGCCAACCTGCAAACAGACCCCTTATTCTAGCAACAACTGGATAGTGGTCTGTACCCAGATCTGAAGAATACTGAAGACTCACGTGTACATAATTTGGCTTCGAATACGCTGATCCACCAGGAATAAATCAATCATACTTTTCCCTTCCGTTGGCTGTCATGTATACATGTGAATTTGTTTGTGGTCAAACATCGTGTTTTGTACGCGCCAGTATCTAACATATTTGTTTGCTCACAAACAAATATGTTAGATACTGGCGCGTACGTCACTAACAAGAATAGTCTTGCTATCCCCAGCTGGAAGTGAACCCAAAACAGCCTCGGGTTGATCGCCTTGTATTCAACCGCTGCACTAACCAAACGAGAGGATAATAGAACATCTAGCCCTTGGCTGCCTTGCTCACTCTCTGGTACGCCGGCCGAGCAAGCGACCCAACTGCCCGATAAATCGGTCGTGTCGCTGCCCTTTCGCTTGGTCTCAGTCACACAAACGACATCCAAATGTCTATCATCCATCATATCTAGTAATTCATTCATCTTTTCTTCTATCCCTCCTTTTACATTCCACGTAGCTATTTGTAGCTCCGTCCTCCACCTCCCGCCGATCTTGCCGAGCATGCTGTGTTGGGTGGCGGTCCCTAACTCCGCGTTCTAGTTTTCTAAATAGTTTAAATCTATTGGAACATCAGATAGCGTTGAAGTATATTCAAAATTCCTTAAAATATGTGTACAACAATACTTTTTAGAAAATTTATTAAAATTTGTATTGACAAATGAAAATTCTTTTTCCTAAATGTACAACATTTCAAAAATATCGGCTGCATAGCTTACGAAAGACAAAGTTATAAGAATAAAAGGATATAATTGATCTTTGTGGTAAAAATAAAAAAAAAATTATACGAGCATGTATCAAATTATTTTTGATTACAACAGTTAACTTTTGCATTATATATAAATTATTAATTTAAATAACTAAAATCACGCTTAGTAGTCAGGTTGACATTTTGTTAATACACATTTTGGTTTTTTTATTACAATTAATACTACAAAGAAATAAAAAATATATTTTTTTCATATTAAGTTAAATAAAATCCTAAAATTACTTATAATAGTGTACCTATACCATATAAGTAGATACTACTAGTAAATCTAATGAAATGCTAAACTTCAAAGACAGCTACAAGAGAAGACACGTCTCAAGTAGTCTTGTCTTGCATTCCAACAATGCTTGAGATTTCATCTCTGCAAGGTGCCCTACACATATGTATGTAAATAGTTAATGAATCAATATAGATTGATTATTTTTTTATTTCGCTGTGAAATATAATTATGTACTCGTATATAGTGTAAATCGTTTTAGCCAAGTTTTGACACCTCAAAAGAAACGCGGAGGTAGTGGAGTAGAACTTACTTGTAAATGTTTTTCAATATTTTTGAAATACATGTAATATTTTTTTCAGTAATGATTATTGTAAAATTTTACATCAGCTACATGAAAAATTATATTAATAAAGTAAATAATTAAAATTTGTTATTTTGGGCGTTTTTCCTTATATAAAGGGCAAGGAGTAAGAACTTACTAATGTAAGTACTCAAAATAGCAAGTTTTTAGGTAAATGACGGGAAAAATAATTACGAACTTATATTTATAGTGACCTACAAATGTAAGGTCTTACTCCTTGCCAAACTTACTTTACTTAATTCAAGGTGAACGGGAAGTACAAAATGCAGCTAATATGAGTATCTTAACATCTTTCGATTGACTTGGAAGCTCAATATCTTCTCTGGTCTAATAGACTATAAACGGACATACAAACGATCAATAGATTTTATAAGGGTTCCGGTTTTTGAGGTATTAAGCCGTAAAAGTAGTCCTTGAAATTTTTCTTGATGAAAAAAAGCAATATAAAATAAGCATATATTTGTATATATGAACACATACATAAGAAATATATTTTATTTATTTATCTGTTTTTATTTATTTATATATTTTAAAACAACTGTTCTGTAACATACTTAAATCGGCATTTCGCGGCTGAACTGCCTTCAGAGCTGGTGTATTTATCCTACATTCTCCAAAAATTTAGAGAAGGCGTGCGATGAACTAAATGCCACGGACAATTATCTTAGCTAACGGCTTTCTGTATATTGAAGAAGGTACTGAGAAGCGTATAGTGAAGAATGTAATTAGTTAAAGCCAAAATTAACAATAATTTTTAACGTGGTCGTTGCAAAATATGTTTCGTATTAAACAATTACATCATCAATCATCATTATACAAATACTTTAAGTGTAAATGTAAGTTTGTTTGTAACGCTTTCACGCCAAAACTGGTCAACTGATTATCATTGAACACTGTATACATATTCTTAGAGGTACTAGAAAGGACTTGGCATATTTTAAATATAAAAATAATGATTAAGAGAATGAAGCCGCGTTTGAGTCTATAAAATAATAATAATTATTATATCGGAAATTAAAACAGAGTTGCAAACATATTTCCAACCAATGAGTCAGTCATATATAAATAACTATTTAGTTCTTAACTAATGATAACTGTATTTATAATTTTATCACAGAAATAGAAAATTGACAACAATCTAAAACTACAAATTACAAAACGCTTGTTAAATAAAAATCCCAATTAAATACCTTAGACGACATGTTTAAAATTTTCTTGTAGTTATATATTATGGTACGGGGAGCCTTATGTGCGTACCCTTAATTAAACAGAAACCTTAAGTAGCTAAATACCGGCATAGCTGTAGCGATGGCGCGACGATGGCAACAATTTTAGCAAAGACATTCCGCGGACGCCTCGCAGCGTTCGCTTTGATAACTCTTTAGAATCGCTTTACTTTTTAGACGGTGTAAGATCACAGTTAAATATTTCTGGAGGTGAAGTCTTGATTTTATTTCGTAAGAATGTTTAACATTCTATGTTAAAAAAAATATACTTTAGGGAAAATAATTTAAAAGCAATGTAATATTAATTAAGAGTATATACTCGTAAATATATAATTTATCTTAATAAGTCGTTATATTCATATCAGAGTGATAAATATGTCTGATAGCAATCACTAGTTGTTATATATAATATTTCTTTGAGGAAATTGGGAGACGTTGGTGGAAAAGCTTTTTTTACTTATGTAGTCATAATTTGAGTCATTTTGATTCATATGATGATTCAAAATAGTCTCAAGATAAACAGAGTGACTCAAAATAGAATGAACATCGTCGTGGCGCAGTAGCACAAGCGTGTGACTGTAACGAAACGGTTGTACGTTCGATTTTCCCTCGAGAGACTGAATTATTCTTTATTATTCTTTTAATTTAGTCATGCAATACTTTGAAAATTCGGCAGAAAGTGAGATACGCAGTTTCTCATAGGTGCACTCTGTCTACCCTGCTTACAGCGTGAAGGTGAAAGAAAAAGTAAATAAATAAGATAAATATACTGGTGGCCATTTGTTTTCTATGATAAATGAAAAAAAACACACATATAACTCTCTATTGTAATTGCACTACAATTACAGTCAACTAACCGTTAGTTGCCTATACGGTTAACTAACCGTCTTCTAATAACCTCTTTTATTTTAATTAAGAATTACGTTTTTATTCCTTAAAAGGTAAAAAGGATTTTACCTTTTCTTTGTTATGATACAATATAAAATAATTAATATAAGAATCACAATAACAGATCTATTACAGAGAAGAAATAGGCAAGACATGAACAGTTTGAATAAATATTTTTTTGTTTTGTTCTTCTTTTCAGCTTCATGCTGCATCCCGCATGCAGCGGAGTAGGCAATGAGTAACACTCCGCTTCTCCCTTTCCCCCAAATCTGTAGGCATACCGCGTTGAGTGGCGAAACTTAACGCTGCGCTTTGCTTCGAAACCAGAATAAAGAGAATGAAAATACTCACATCCCCGAATGGGAATCGAACCTGTCTGTCCACAACCTATCTCGTTCACAGTGCCCCTGCGCCACCTGTGACTTTTTGTTTTGTTTTATACAAAAATATTATTTATATTAACATAATCGAGAATCAAAAGCTTTTTATAATTGCTTCACAATCTCTGGCTACATAAAATTCGTAATTTATACATCTGTAAAAAGAGGCTTTTAAACCAACAATTTGAGTATGAAAATAAATTTTAAATCGACATCAATGTTAACATATTACTTGATAAAATATCTATAGTAATACTTCAAGGATTGCCCCGCCCACCTGCCACGTTTTTCGTTCAAGGCGTGGCACATTGTTGGGCGGAGCTTGCTGAGTAGGCGTGAAACTCCGCCCACAGAACAGCCACGCCCTTTCGGTGATTTCTCAGTTACAGGCGAAACGTCGCGTGGAATGAATCTCCTGAGTATTTTACGCTGGAAATATATAACCCTTGAGGAATATAGATTTGTCTATTTATATAAATTTGTGTTTGGTCTTTAAAGTCAAATTAATTTATTTGGCTTTCTATTTTAAAATTTTTCGATTTATTTATAACAATATTTAATATTAGTATTATTTTTTGGATTGGACCGATAATAACCAATGGCTTAAAAAATATATTTCATCAAATAATATATAAGAATAATATTTGTAAGCAAGATCCAAACACAAGGTTGATCTATATCTTCAAAAATAAATTATATTTGTTTTCTGAATTAAATGCTTTCGCAGGAATTTCGGGCAAAAAAATACTTTTTGTAACAAGAAATTTAGTTATATTACTGCTGCAGTTTAAAAAACTCGGTGACCATTTATTCTTTTCACTTGATTATTAAATAACATAATGGGCAAAAAGGTATAAGATATATAAAAAACTTTTCTACTTACCTACAATACAAATAAAAGAAAAATTAAAGTATTACGAATATATTTCAACCATTCGAAGCACAGTGGTAATTTAAACCTCAAAAAACCCTAATATTTTATTAAGTTACAGCAGCAGTAGTAGTAATGGTTTATAAAGATATTCTTTATTTAAATAAAATGCTAAACTAAGCATAAACGGAAGAGCGTGTGGTGACTAGAGAGCAACTGTAAAATTATTCTGTCTGAGGCCGTATCTGCCTCATTTACATAACGATTGTTTCATTATACTTTTATATTTTGCTGTAGAAGAAAGGAACAGGAACAGGATATTAACTTAATACAGAAATGTTTTAAGTTTGTATTTGAATACAAGAAATATAAAATATATTTCTTATATTCAAATAAAAATATTGATAAATATATTTTTATTTAAAGAAGTTAAATTTTGTTTTTAGTAATTTCTTTTTTTTAGCTTAATGCATAAAGTAGGTTAAACTTCATAGATACCGAATCTAATAAGACACTTCTCCGCTTTTTGCCTTAATTTAAGAAACTTTGTTTGGGACACAATAGACATATTGGAACACAATAGAATAAAAACTTAATCCTCGAGTTGGGATCGAATCTACATCCATTGCCTTTGCAGTCAGATCAGAGTCCCAATCGGCGGTTTTTTTCATCTTCACGCTTTATCCCGAGTATTCCAAGGTTGGCAGAGGGAGCCTAGTGCTAAGAGACTGGAATTCTCAAAAGAATTCTGGAGACATTGTGTATAGAGTTGCAAAATTTACCACCGCGCTTAAAATTGAAAATACTTTTTTATAAAAAATCTGTTGACAGTCAATAGCAGCACAATTGCCATGCTAACTGGTAAGTGCTAGTATCACCATGGTGTTCCATAGTGTGTTTCACGTACCTAATTCCCGACTGCTAAGGAAAGGTTATGCTTTTTGCGTGTATTTTGTATGTACCTATGTATGTTTGATTAAATAGATTTTTCAAATTTAATTTTAAAGACACACAGTCATACATTATAAGACAGTATTTGAACTAACTCCAATTCAAGAGCTCTATCCAGTTATGCAACACGCTGTTATCAAATTACGTCGACATTCTTATCTTCCTGTCACAACTTTTAACGATAGCGTCTCTGTAGGGAAGAGATCTTTGCAAAACTCTGGTAGTCAAAATAAAAGTATTTCAAAGAACGATCATTTAGCTCGAGAGTTCTATTTATTTAATATTCTTTAATATCTTATTAGATTAAGATATTCTCTAATATCTTATTTAATAGTGTTATGTATTTACTTAGCTTAAGAAAAATATTTATAGATGTACAAATATATATTATTCAACATTACCCGGATAATCGACTGTGATAACTGGAACTTTATACCTTACTGGATGGAACTTTATACCTTCCAAGAAAACAGAAGAGAATGATTTACTTAAAATAAATACATAACATTGCGCAAAAATCGCAAACTTTTTAGTAGATATTCTTAAGATATTATAATATGAGAATTTTGTAAAGTTGTAGTTCATTATTTGAATGTATTTTTTACGGTTTGTACATCGTGAACATGTAATGGCACTTAGACATGTTTTCAAGATAAGATAAGATGTTTTTAAGATAATATTTGCTTCGCTTTGCTCTATTATAAAATGCATATTTAAATGCTTTTTTTTGTAGTAAGCTCTCCTTTTCTGATTTTTTTTGTTTAAATTGTGTACAGTAATTTGTGTTTTAGTGTAACCGAATTGAAATTCGTTATTTAGGTTGAAAGATCTTCGCATGTGTATATAATTAAGGAGTGGCTTTATTTTTTGCTATTATGTAAATGTGATGCTGATGCGCTTAGTTTCGCCACTCAACAAGCAACGCCTCAAAAAATGGGCGGTAGAAAACATAAAATTTCCAGATTCTCTCTACCTACTCTAATATGTGTGGGATGCATCATGCAGCTACAAAAATGTAAAATATGAAGAATTATTCCGAATTTAAGAATCGGTGATACCATCATAATTTTATGCGGTTCAAATTTATTGATATTATTCTTTTATTATTAAATATTAACTATTGGTTTTAAATAACTTTTTAGAACACACGTAACATTTACGTACATTTTAAATAACCTCATTAATCGCAGTATATTTCGGACGGACGGAACGGATTAAACAACGGGTTAATTAACGGACAGGCTCTAAAAAAACGATATTTCTTATAAACAGAGTATAAAATATTATAATACAATATATGTAACGGTATGTAAATGTAATGTTACATATTATAAATACATACCATTAATCATTCGCTGTATATTCTATAATAATTACTTATTTTCCATTACCATAGTGCGCAGTCAGCCATTCCAAGTTTAATAAGAGTTTTTCTGTTCTATTAATTTTATCAGTTAAAAGTCCGTGGCGGGGCTCCGCAGCCAGGCCAGCAGGCAGGGCTATCGTGCCGTATTTCACGTTTAATCTGCAATGATTAATTAAGACGGCGTCGAGGGCCTCGCGACCGCGTATACATCATAATATTGTCTTGCCTACATTGTGACGCAGGGATGGATTTGAAAAGAAATATTTATTTTATATATTTAATATGTTTTAAATAATTTAAATTAGGTTTTTTTTTAGGTAAACTTATGTATGAATATTATTCTGCTTCTTATTTAATGGGTTTCAGTCACTGTCTGTCTCGGCCACTGTCACTGCTTTTCTCTATTAGTATGTGTAGAGTAAGTACTCTACAAAATATAAGAAAAATATTGGTAGTGTTTTTGAGTTAGGAATAGAGAGCTTAAATATTATTGATTTAATTTTTTTTTGTATAACTGACCAAAGATGAATGAAATAAAAGACGTGTTATTAATTTAAAAACTATTATCTCTTATCTTATAGTATATTTTAAGGCAGTCATGACGCAGCTGCACAAGGTGAAACTGTAACACGACAGTTGTGGGTTCGATCCCCACTCTAGGATGTGAAATATTTATTTACGTTTACATTTCCATTTCTTCGCTCTGGCGTCGAGGCAAAGCGCGGCATTGAGTTCTGCCACTCCGGAATATGACAGAAAGTGGGCAACGCTCGTTTGCCATGCTTTTTCCATAAAAAAAAAACGTAGTGTCTTAACACTAGGTTTCCAATGCCTACCCTGCTGTGTACGGGATACAGCATGAAGCTGATTTGATTTTATAATAGTTACTGTATTACTACTAATTACAATTAAACTAGAATAATCAACCAAGTCGAATACCGTCCCTAATGAAAAATTAGCTAAAGTAATTCATTAACCACTCGCAAAGGAGCCGAGTCCGTTATTTCGAGCGGGATTCGTGCAAAGTATTTTTTAATTCCGTCGCGTTACCATTGTCTGTCGTGATTTATGGTACACACCGCTGTGCGCAAATACTGAGATAATGGCCTTTTCACACTTTA
>DWGR01002967.1:0-12827 GCA_018247715.1 Heliconius burneyi | reverse complement strand
TGTATACTTGTAGAATCTTCCTTTGTCGACTTCGCCACTACTGCGTATTTCAACATCTGTCTAATGTTACTTCACACAGCTCGCACGTGTCGATCACGTTTTTTGCATAGAATTATTTTTTTAAATGGCTATCATTTTTTATTTCGCTCAACGGTTGTAAGTTCGATTACCTCTTGAGCTCCCTCATACATTATTTTTATTATCCTGATTCTGGTACAAGACAAAACGTGGCGCTGAGTTCCGCCATTCAGTACGCATTGTCCCAAAAATTGGGTGGACAGTAGAAAACGGAGTGAATTCAACTAGTTTTCTTTTGCCTTTTCCACATCCTATATTTAAGATGCAGTGTGAAACTGAAAAAATAAATAAAATAAAGCAGTAACTTATTTTACTTTCTTGAAATCATCTTGGTGCAGTAATGTTTTAACATACTTTTATTAGGTCGAGCTATAACAAATAATAGTGTATTAAAATCTTAGAATCTGAATTCGAACCACTTGTACTTCTGACAATACAATATTATGTTATCAACGTGCTGGTGTGATGATGGTGCCAGGACTTGAATATTGGAACGATTCAGGTTATTAGTAAACTATTCGAATTTTATCTCACAAAATTTAAAGCTCTGACCACATTCTATAGCACTTATAGCACACGGAAGAACGTGTTTGTTTTTTGTTTTTGTAAACCTATATATTATTACTATTTTACGTCTTAAAGGCCACTCAATACGCAATGTAGAAACATTGTGGTGGAAAACTGAGATTATCGATGATTTCTGCTTGTCATTATATTCGGGAATAAACTTAAAGCTGAAAGTAAATGAAAATCATACAATAATGAATATAAACATTTAGATATACTCGTATATCTAAATGCTTAACTACTTTTTCATTGCCCGAGAGTAGTATGCAGTAAGAGTTTTAATGCTATAATGAAGACTTAAAGAAACGTGATATAAATAGAAATTATCGCGGAAGTTATACAGTTAACGGTGTACTCAGCTATACAGTATTATTGAGATTATGGACAAAATGTATATATTATTGAATATATATTTGAGGCCGTTGTGGTCCTGGGCCACAAGGGGTTGACTATAACGCAACGATTGTGAGTTCGATCCCCACTCGAGGGAATGAATGATTATTTATTAATCATTTCATTTCTTCGCTCTGGAATCAAGGCAAAAGTCCGGCGTTGAGTTCCGCCGCTCAACACGCAATGCCTCGAAAACTTAGGCGTAATAAAGTGGGGAATACAGTGGTTTAACATTAGGTTCGATTTCCATTCGTGGGCATGTAAATTAATATGTATTTAAATTATTTGCATCTCATCATTCTGAAACGACAAAGCGTACTGGTCACAGTCCCAAAAATTGGGAGTTTTGTGATGCTTATACTGTGCTATATAAAGGGTAGTCCGATAGTACGATTTCTCCTTCTATATCTTAAAACTAACGCAAATAAAGCTACGGGCGACGACTACTCAATAACTAAATATCAACTTAACGAAGAATTAGGTAGAAAATTTCTCTGTAATTCATCACTCACCAAGACCCAAAAGTTACACAACACAAAAATAATTGAAACATGCCTTAATTTAAAATGTCTACCATTTCCATGTATTTACTGTACCTATCTACCTCTATATTTAAACATTTTCTTTTGTAATTACTCCTTTGGCATTTCCAATGACATTTAACCAGTTTTTTAAATTATTAAAACATATACATATATGGTGCGGTCGATACAAGTTCGTCAAATTGATGATTTATCATCAGCTAGTCGAGGTTATAAAAGTTATAAGTTAACTTTTAAATTACAGGTTAATTTTGATACTTGTCTGCTTTATCCTTGTGCTGTTTATAGAGAACCTTGGGATAAATCACTCTGTTTTACCATTTTAAACGTAAATCATCAACAAAGTTAGTTTTTGAAGATATTTAAACTTCAATGATGTATTTGTTTTGCCCCTATGATAATAAATACTAACTTAATTTAGCTTAACTTCACCCTTTATTCCTAGCGGGATAATCAGAGAGAACGGAGCGCCAAACGCTACGGTCTCTACATAACTCTTTCGTCTCGTCGGCTGTCTTTAAACTCTTCATACATGCTCAATACCCATGTTTCGCTGCCGTATAATAACATCGGTATCAACACTGAATTATGTACGGCCAAACGCGCAGCTGTGCTGACGTTTCATCGTCTCATCAATGCAGCTAAGGCCCCATTAGCCCTGTTACCAGCAGCAATACACCTTTCCACATCCACTTCGTATCATCTCTACTGAACATACTTCCCAAGTATACCACCTCATTCACTTGTTCTCTTTTAAAATCTTACTATTCACACTACTAACAAATAAAAGACAGAATAAAATAAATATTTAAAATGGCTCACATACAACAACTCTTATTTTTCCCTTCCGCTGAACCCTTTGTATGCGAGTCCGTCTTTTTTTAATTGGTCCGCTGTAACGTATATAGTAGGGTTAGTAGATATATTCTATTCTTCGATTTACGCCCAAAGTGCCCCGAATGCGGATCAAACCCCGACTATAACGTATACAGCCCAAAGCTGCTTAAGATCTTATATAAATAAAATCATATTACTTAAAATATTTACATACTACTTAAAATAATAATGTGACTTTAACATTATATTGTATACCGAAGGCTGTATTGTGACAGACACGTTAAGCAAAAACAAATATTACTTTTGTATGTATAATTGATCACGTTGCCTTTACGATTGTCTTTATGGGTAAATATAAATGAATAGTAAAGAATAGTTAAATAATCTGTAATTATACCTTCAAGATAAATTCAAATTTAAAAATATGAACACAATTAAATTATTAGATAATGTAAATATTAAGCGAATTTAGTTTACAACTTGTAAAGAACCTTCACGAATTTTCCCATTTTCATGACATTGTGTGTTGAGAGGCAGATCTAAGCATTGTATTGCCAGAGCGAGGAAATGAACATCTCCAAAATCGGACGGAAATTGGGGACCGGAAGTATTTTAATGAGAACGGTCACATTATTAGGTTCCCAGGTTCCCTCTGGTTTCCTTGTTATGTGCAGGATACAGCGTAAAGATAACAAATTGATGTTTCACTCAGTAATCTTTCCTATTTTGGTGCTACATGATATGATATGCGTGTTGATAACATTAATAGCCGGATCAAAAGTAAAACTATTCTATTTCCACTTTCCCTATATTCGTCACGGTTTGACTGTGACTGTTGTAAGTTAGAGTCATTTTTTATTTCAGTTTCACGCTGTGTCCCGCTTACAGCAAGGTAAGCAGAGAAACCGTTAAGACACTGCGTTTTCCACCTTCCGCCAAATTTTAAAGACTTATTGTTAATCTGATATATACATATACAATATATACATAGACTAATATTCTTATAGATATATATTTTTTGCTTAGCAACGTTGTTTTGAATACATAAACCCGTATAAAAACATTTTCTAGGTAATTTTTTTTCAAATATAAAGAATTATTTAAATTTGTTTTTTTTTTCTATTTGAGGATGTAAATTATTTTAGAGTCAAATTGTCAGATTTCAAAGTTGGCTTAAGAAAATGTTGCCTACCCTGCTATTAAAATATTAAAAAATAAACAAATTCCTCGTGTGGGGATTGAACCCTTATTCGTCGCGTTACAATCACACCTTTGAAATTACGAGATGAAATTCCTCATATTACCTCATTTCATGGGTCCATAATACATGACTCCACTCCCTGCGAACATTCCACAAACGTGGTCTTATCAGTCTGTTTAAAGTCCAATTTTGCTCTATTAACTTAATCACATTCTAATTTGTGTCTCTGGTAACTGACAGTGGGTACAGTAGGTCGCATTAAAACGACTCATGTGCTTATAGCCAGCCAGCCTCAACAAATTGACTGTTTAATATAAAAGTACCTTTTCAACTTCAACTAGTAATTTCAGCGCGTTCAATCAATTAAACTCTTCATCTGCATAATATAATTATCTAGATAGATGCTCCTCTCATCTATGCAACGCTGGCGTGATATATGTTCTAAGGCGTAAATGACAAATACACCCAAAAGATTTCAACGCGCTTAAAGCTTCCATACACATGTACACTATTAGATATTATTTTTTATGTAACCGTTATTTTTCTACATAACTATGAAGACCATCCATTTTTTGATTCTGGCTATCTTGACGCAATAGAACAACTTGTGACTGAAAACATGATGAGTGTAGATAAAATCAAGTGAATTCATTATTCTTTTTCATATTTTGAAAAGATGCAGCATGGCGTTGACTTCCGCTAATAAACATTAAAAATGAAAGAAGTATTATATTTCCTTCTTGAAGAAATCTAAAAAAGATATCCTCTGTGAAGTCAATGCTTATTAGAAAAATGTTTGGAATTATGAAATACTATTTTTTATCAGCGGCTTTGCTCGCATGGTCAATTTAAATATACTATAATTGTGTATGACTTTAAGACTGAAGTAACTATGACCGCAGGTGATTAGTTTAATGTCGCTTTAGGTCGCTTTTCTTAATAAGTGGAGTATATAGCACAAAAATACTTTTTAATTGAATAAATATTTTCAGAGATTAACACGTTCAAATAAACAAACTCTTCAGCTTTTTAATAAAATACAAGTATTACGTTTATCATTATTCATAGTTAAAACCACCATTAAAGCCCTGAATAATAATAAAAACTGATCCCAATTACACTAACAACATTATTAATATGAATAAATCAAATGTAGGGCAAACACTTTGCTCTAACAAGCCTATTGTACGATTTACACATGATGGTTGTGTGTCAGTAATTTTCCAAGCAATTAAACTTAATGATCAGTTGCGATATAAAACATCGATAGTTATAATAAAAGGTCATTTTTGTGATGATTTTTTTTGCGATAATTTTATGGGTAATATGGTTAGTATGGATAATTTTAGATATTAAATAAAATATTTAAGAAACATTATGTATTTTTAGTAACTTGACTTAGGAATTCTTTTCAAGCGTAGCGGAACTCAACGCCACGCTAAGCATAAGATGTACATAAATAATATAAGTAGGTAGAGTCAAGGGACTCTATGTTTAAAAACATCTTTTTTTTTTCGTTATTTACAAATATTGTCGGACGGCAGAATATTTCATGTACCAACAGCACTTGGTTTAACCAGTAATAAATTTCAACATTCCTCTAAGTTACAAGTCACAATCAATTATGTATAGTCATATATTTTATAACACCGTAAAATTTTAAGTTATGAATAATATAAATTAATCTTTATTCCTCTTCTCACAGAGATTAAAGCAATGTTAAGTTCCGTCACTCAAGACGCAATGCTTTCAGAATGTGGCAAGCGGATGCGCTGTGTGTTCCCGGCTTAGAATAGGATCACCCTGGTACTGGTGGTGTCGTAAGAGGCGACTAAAGTACGAGTGGGAGAGTCGCCAGCAATGGCAACACGCATGGGCAGACTCGACCGGATCATTATCACCCCCGGAATTAAAAACCGGCGTGAATTAATGGCTTTATGCCACTGCGTTTCGCATTAGGTAATGCCGGGCTCCGGCGCCCAACCACCTCAAAAGCTGGCAACGTACCAGTAGCTCCTCTGGTGTTATGTGGAGTCGTGGGCGGCGGTGATCACTCACCATCAGGTGAATGAATGTGTTAACACCAGGTTTCCAAGTTCCCTCTGCCTACTCTCTTATGAGCGTTATACAGCGTGAAGCTGAAAAAAAAAAGAAAATTAAACTATAAACGTTTAATGCATAGTCACAAATATGACAATAAAGAAAAAAACTATTACCTTCATATATTTTTATTACCGCCGAGTCAAATGTGATGTTTGTGGACGCGTACAGCAGTAATTACGTTTAGTCACCTTTATGGGCATTAAATTTAATTATATATATATATATATAATTTTATTATCCTATATATGAGTTAAAGGAAAAAATAAATTATTGTTATCAAACTTTTATATATTAGTATATTACTCGTAAAAGTATCATTGCTGTTATGATAGTTGTAATTTTTCTGAATTTCTTTCCATCTTTTTAGCGTTAATTTTTTTTTATATATATCAGGATAGGCCAAGGCAACCTTCGTAGTGCTGTGCGCCACAGACTCTGATCGTCTATGCCTTTCTTGTTCGTGCGTTTTTATTGATTAAGATTTTGTTAACTGTAAAGTGAACATTAATTGGCCTATCAGTAAAGTGCACTAAATAGCTTGCGTTCATAAGGGCTTAGGGTCCCCTTATCAATATTAATTGTATGTTATGGTATTTGAAGAGCTAAAAAAACCCTTTCAAAATGTAGGGAACCTAGTGAACACCGCACCGTGCCTTTTTACGAGACCTACGTTCCTTTTGTCTACCCTGCAATGTGCGGGATTCAGCGTGAAGCAAAAGTAAAAGAATCTAAAGATAATATACATGTATATAATAATATGGGTAACCTTGATTGTTTCTTCTGCAAGACTCAGGTTAGTGAGGTAAATGCAAATAGGTGTATTGTAATCGCACTAGCGCTACGACGCGTGAGAAAAGGTCACTTAAGGATACTTTTTATAAATACCCCATAGTTTTTACTTTAATAATTCATTGCTTATGCGACTTCTTGGTTTGAGAAGAAGCTGAATTGTATTTATTTTTCTATTGAATAAGATTTACAGATATTTTATAATTATATAAAATATTTTTTCTATATTAAGAAAATTATATGTGAATGGTTGTCAGGTCGAATTCCACTTGAGGAAATTAAATATTTAATGGAAATTAAAAATTTACATGTCTGAACACCGAGTTCCCTCTGATTACATTGTTATGTGCGAGATACAGCAATAAGCTAAAAAGAACCTTATTTAATTGGGAACGTTAAATATAAATATTTATATATTATTTTACTCAACGTTAAGTAAGGAAATGAAAATTCCTTAATGGGTGCAAAACAGAGGATTTAGTTACTTTTAACTGAGGTTCAAGTTCTATGATCAAAGTATCTTATTTAATATTTATATATATATATATATATATATATATATATATACACATATATATATATATATATATATATATATATATATATATATATATATATATATATATATACACATATATATATATATATATATATATATATATATATATATATATATATATATATATATGGCAAAAGCATGGCAAACGAGCGTACGGGTCACCTGATAGTAAGTGATCACCGCCGCCCGCGACACCGCGTAACACCAGAGGAGCTACTGGTGCGTTGCCAGTTTTTGGGGTGGCTGGGCCCCGGAGCCCGGCATTACCTAATGCGAAATGCAGTGGCATAAAGCCACTACTTCACGCCGGTTTTAAATGCCGGGGGTGGTAATAATCCGGTCGAGTCTGCCCATGCGTGTCGCCATTGCTGACGGCGTGACTCTCCCACTCGTACTTTAGTCGCTTCGTACGACACCACCAGTACCAGGGTGATCCTATTCTAAGCCGGGAACACACACAGACACACATTAAATCAAATACGTAATGTTAATTTGCAGTCAGTTTTTTCTCATATAATATTGTCATTATATTTTTGTCTTGGACATTTGTTACTGATTTATTTTGAAATGAATATTATGAATATTAATTTAGAAATCTTTATATTGATAAAAGCTTAAATTAATAATTTTAATTTTAATATATTTGTTGTTTCAGACAATATGGCAGCAACGGATTTCCGGACGGAGAGGGTCAAACAGATGTTCAGTTGGACGACTGCGTGAGTACACTGATTATTATTATTATTATTTTATTCCTCATCTTTTGTTACCTATTGAGCCTGGAAAACCTCTCGTTTCCACTGTCCGTGTATTGCAAGGGAAATTATAAAAAATCTCCACTCTATATTTGACACCGTAATAGAGCAGCTGTACAATGTCCGGCTGATAACGCAATGGTAGTGGTAGTGGTTTAAATTCTCACTCAGAGAAATGATTTATTTTAATACGCAATGTCTTGAAAGTTGGGCGGGGTTTAGGGGACGGAGTATTATACATGTAGACTATAGGGCGAGATTTATAAAATTTGATACTTGAAATAATCAGCCCTATAAAACGAATACATTATTTATGCTTAATCTAGAATATTATACATTTTACTTTTGTATAATATATATAAAAGGATATTATTTACTATATATGTTGTATCAAAAATAAAAATGCGCTCGGACGAAGTCGGTATAAGCCGTTAATAGTTTACTATCGACGGTTAACGATATATATCTTTACATAGAAACACTGTTAATTCGCATATTATATGAACGTAAAAATAGCCATTGCATTTTTTTTCTTTTAAAATTAGCTTCGTAGGAGAAATTTGTGAAAATAGGTTATTTGTAACTCACGAATTATAAAGGATATTAATTCTATTTTACATAAAAGCTCTTAAACTGGATTAATCACAAGTATTTAATATTATACTGTAATCCAATGTTTTAAACACTTTGCAGTAGTCTCAGGTTACGAGTAGATGTTTGTGTAAAGAAATATAAAGATTGGAGAATAAAACAAAAAAAATAAGTATCACGAAATCACAAAAATATTAACAAAACAAGAACCGAACGAGGTGCATGTGAAAAATCCGCAGAACATTAATTTATTAAAAAAAAAGAAGAATACAATTTCTTTTCCGCGATATCTCGCATATAATGATAAGATACTCCGTTACTCATTTTCCATCAAATTTTCGAGACATTGCGTGCAAGTAGCGGAACTTAGCGCCGTGCTTTTTTACCAGCT
The DNA here is from genome assembly GCA_018247715.1 of Heliconius burneyi. Lineage (NCBI taxonomy): Eukaryota > Metazoa > Arthropoda > Insecta > Lepidoptera > Nymphalidae > Heliconius > Heliconius burneyi. The sequence continues at coordinate 4,021 of DWGR01002967.1, read as the reverse complement.
GAAATAAATAAACTAATTAATATATTTACCCGTTTGAGAATTAAACCCAAAACCATCACATTTACAGTAACACACTTGTGTCACAGAGCCACTAAGGCCTAACTAGTACAATGAAGTAGCTTATTATAAGATTTACTTATACTCAATAAAATGCGAAAAGAACATAAAATATATTCATATATTTCAATATAGAACCGTTGTGTATAATTAAACAATAAACATGGCTAACCTCAGCATTATTGCGTCAGATACTTCCGTAATTCAAACTTATTAGTATATTTACTCATTAATTACAAATATATTCATAAAATTTAGTGGAAATAAAATATAATGGTTAGGTATAATATAGATACATAAGTGCATAAGAAATTATGTAATATCCAGCATCTAACAAGTGATGTAAGCTTTCGCTTGAACCCGACAAGCTAACCTACATGAAGATTTAATACTGAGTTGAGTTTATATTACCTAATAAGTAGGCTCTTAGGAATTTTCCACTATTTAGTCTCGTTGGCTAAGAAACTAATTCTAATTATTTTATTATTATTCTTTTGAATATTTTGTCTTATTATTATTTGAGGCCAGTTGTGGCGCAGGCGTACAAGCGTGGGACTGTAAACGCAACTGGTTGTGGGTTCGATTACCACTTGAGCAAATGAAATATAAATATTTTCATTTTTTGGTTTGTTAACGAAACAAACCGCGGCGTTTCGCCACTAAACACGCAATGTCTCCAGAATTCGTGATAAAGTGAAAAACGGAAGTGTCTTAATCGAAATTGAATGTATTTTGATTAACATGTAAACTTTAAATATAGAAGAAGCCGTGCAAGCATATATAATAATAACCCAAATATGTAATAGAACGTAGTGACTTCGAAGAGTGACGTGGTTTCCTCTTTTTTTAACAAGCATTTATTGGGTAAACTTGTAACTATCATGTAATAAGATCTAAGAAACTTATGTTAATTTGACCTACTTGTAATAATAACATGGTATCATCGAGCAGTGTGATGACGGAGTCAGGACCTGAATGGTGGAACTCTTCCAAGGTTACTAGTTAACCACACGAGTTAAGAGATAAAAAAAGTTGTAGCTCTTAGGACATTTTATAGGACTTGTAGTAAGCGGTGTAGAAAAGCCTGTTTAAAAAAATACCTTATTATTCTTTATACTATTATATTTATTGATGCTGAACAGCAAGAAGGTAGGAAAATATTACGTACATATCAAAAGGGTATTTCTCTTTATCCTTATAATTATCTTGAATCTTCTTTCATTCAGCCTTTACAAAAAACACAATGTGTTATTAGATAACGTAATTAGATTTTTTAACTTTTCTCTCATTTAAAGACATAACGTGTTTTGTATCTCCTAATCTAACAACTGGATAATTATAAAAATATGAATAATCTACATTAATTGGATGTACATTATACCTATGTATTATTTAGAGGGTTTTAACGAGTTCAAATATCCCAAGGCAAAGAACAAAAAGAATATCAGACAACTGTCGTCTTTAACGGATGCAAGAGTACGAGATTTTAATTATAAGATTCTTGGATATATTTTTACAATACATGTAGTATTAAAACTAAAACATGTAGTCCTAATTACTAAGAGGCTTACGTTTTATAAATAAGTTAGGTAAAGCAAATATAAAATACGTTTATTTTTTATTTTTTTCATGCGGCAACATAAATATTTTTAGTATAAGTAAAGTAGCGCCACCTACAATTAAATTGACACATTGTGTAAAGCGACATCTAATACATATATGATGAAATCAAAGGTAAGTTTTTAATATCATAATCGATTACGAGATGGCGTTGGTGTCATTAAAGAGTGTCAGTTATAATTTAACTGTTTAAATTTATTATATCTATAATATGCAAGTAATACGCTATATTTATAATATAATTAAAATTAGACTAAGAGCGGCGTTATGCTCAACACGCAATGTCTTAAAAACTCAACGGAAAGTTGTGGGCTTGATTTCCGAATTGAATCTCTGAAAACAAGAACAATATTTCAATTTTTTTTTCAGTAAGCTACAAATGATTTGTCTTAACACAAGATTTATGTAAATTTATATATAACAATTATTCATGTAAGTTTTTTTTTAAATTATTTATTTATGTATTTATTGAATAGTTATGTAAGTAAATTATTATATAATATATAGTATGTAACATTTATATAAATTTATTATACATAGTTAATGACATTTGTACATCAACTTAAAATCATGTGCTTTTTATCTTTTATTATAGAGGTTGCCTAGAAGAAATCACCTGAGGTGATGAATTTGCCCTTACACCAATGCGTTTTTTTATGTTTAATCATAATGGTGTAATCAAGTATTTAATCAATAAATAAAGGTTCCCTCTGCCCAGTGCCAACCTGTGATATGCGGGATACTGAATGAAGCTCAAATAATAAGTGCTTACCCCAATATACGGAACATGTATCATGAAAATAAAAATATAGTTTATATAATAGAATAAAATATTTTAAAAGACTGGTTGTTGCCCTTCAATTTTTTTGATCTTCATACAAAAACATAGATAAATAATTTAAAAAAATCATAATCAATTCATCGTGAGTTTTGATAATTCATAAAGAAGTAATAAATTACATATGTATGTAATTAATCTATGTTCTTGGTTTAATATATTTATTTTAAACCGCTCAAGACAACCTTTTAATATCAATGCTATAAAAAATCTGTATACCTCTTTCACCTTGTCCACTGTCGTCAACCACATGCCCCACGGAGGGTCCTCATGCGTTTTACGTGACCTTCCTCCAGTATCATCGCTCTCCCTGGTCTCCTCCTGAGTATTGTTATTAGCCAATAAGGTATTAATAAAAAATTATACCTAGTGATGTTAATATGATCAATGAAATGCTTCTAAAACTAACTTGGCAAACTAATTTTTGTAATTGTTTTTTAGCTTTACGTTTAAATGTTTTTTTTTTTAATTATTTTATTTATCATGCGGATTTACAAGTATACAACTTTGTCACAATAATTAAGTGTAAGACAGTTGACAATTATAACGCCCAATATTAATAATCAATCTCCTATCGCCAGTTAACGTCAATCTTGGATTATTCTACATGGCTATCCAATCTGAGATTGAAAAGAGATGAAAATGAAGTACTTAGATTGGTTATTGGCAAGCTAAACTCAAAAAATAGATTATATATCAAACTGCGGTTACAGTTTATGGATTAGGATTGATTATTGACATCGACCGTTATTCAATACAAGTGTCAATATAATAATATAGTATAATCGACCTAGTCTGATGATGGAGCCAGTACCTGAATAGTGGAACTCTTCAGATGTTATTAGTAAACCACTGCAGTTGTGGTTCATATAATGTACATTTACAACCCCATACTATAGATGTTATTTTTGTTTTTACACAATATAATTTTATTAGATTGACTCGTGAGTTAAGTCAAAAAGGCGCGTAGGCTTAAAATAGACACAAGATATTTCTAAATTTCTCGTGGTCAGAATGCGGAAATAAAAACGATGTAACAATTTGTATAAGCTTTGTTTAACATTTTGAACACATAACACATACTAATAATTAGATTCATTTTACTCGTTTAAGTTTTCCAGTTTATTTTATACCATTCTAGAATCGAACACAGATGTCACTTGTTAAAGTATCAAAGTAAACATTTATTATAGCTTCACGCTTTATTCATATAGGGTAGGTTTAAGGGACCTAGTGTTAAGACACTCCTTACTACAAGCAGTGCTAAAATTTTCGAGACATTGTGTGTCTCATAAAAATATTTATAATCATGATCTATTAGATAGCAGCGTTAATATCGTCAAGGTAATAAAATGAACCCACGACCTATGACGATTATCTCTTATTTTCCTGGGCATATAATTGCCTATTGCACCATATGTATAAGTAAACTAGGAAGTCACTTAAAATCCTTGGTAATAAAAAATACAATTCCTCAAGGTGCCTTAAAGCAACACGTTACATAAG
>DWGR01002966.1:0-12828 GCA_018247715.1 Heliconius burneyi | reverse complement strand
AAATATGCTAATTAATAGATTTTATGGGCCGCAAACTCTTTTATTGAATACAATAGGAAGAAAGTAATGTCCATTTATATTCAGTCATTATTCGAAACAATAGCATTCCTTGATGCAGTATATGATAATCTGAACCACGCAAAGGCTCCGGCCATTGTTTTTTCGATTAAATGATTAAAGGTATTTTTATGAGTTGCCAGATACAACGACGTATTTTATAAGATTACATCTATCGTAAGTAACACTGGCAGGAAAAGATCTAATTGTGATTTATCTCAAAATAACATAATTTTATTTAAATTTCCACGAGTTTTTCATGTCATATAAACGAATATACATGCATTAATTGGGATTTACAGTAATTACAATACTTTTGAAATATATATTCAACAATGGTTTTGTTAATTAGAGAATGCTCCAAATATAGCCCAGCCTCGTATTAAAATTGTATCAACTTCCCTGTTGAAGTTAGTGAGCTGTATATTTGAAAAACAAAACACTACTTGATGGAAAACTTCAACAACTGTGAAAACAGTATTGTTTTGTTAGCATATATGCCATTATGTTGTGCATATGTCTAACGGTTATATGCAACTCTTTGTAGTAACATTAGTTCCGATAATAAAAAATATTTTAAAATAACGTTAAATATTTTTTATTTGGACTTTAGTTTCATATATTGTATAGCAATTCTATTACTAGATAAAGACAATATTCATATATATCAGATAATTTTAAAGTGCGATGTTTAGATTTTTTTGCCTTTTTTGTTTTTTTTTGTTTGACTAAATTCTAATTCTATGAATTGGCGAAAATGAAATATTTTTTTTAATGTATTCTACCAAAATATTTTTTTCCCACAATTCATGTTTTTTACTGAATTGTTAATTAATGTATGTTTTAGTATTACTTAGAACTTCAACATGTATTACAATTAGCTAAATAACTTTGGCTAAATAAAAAAAAATACGCAAAAATACGCATTTTTTATTAATATAATTACAAATATTTCAACAGAAATTCCAGTTCTACCGTCATATTTAGCACGCAGCATTTAAAAGGTCACCTTAAAATTATAAATACTGATGTATGACAACACACTATTCGCGCAAGTGACCTTAATTTGTGAACACGATTCAGATCTAGTTAATAAATATTAATTGTTGTTTTAAATTTTATATTTAAATTTTATATCGATTATTATTAATTTCAATTAAATTATTCTATTTAAATTAAAAGTTTTTAATTATAATTAATTGTATTTAAATTAAAATTAACTTTAAAGAAACTAAATTAAAAGGGGCAGATTAATAATGTTTTATAATTAATTGTTAGTTTTTTCTTTAGTATTAATAAATAATATTATTAATATATTTCTCTAAATAATTATACATATTGTTGTTTAGCGAACCTACTAACAGATATGACTTTCATAAAAACAATTCTCATTTGCCCTAGATACAAAATAATAGAGAGATGTTTTCATTACTCCTCTAACAATTATGTAGTATGAAATTAAAAGGTTTTATGATGTGCGACGACCGTATTTAATTTTTAATGTACATAAATAATTTTGTTCAATTTGTTCTGTAAGTAATTATTAACACGGCTGGCCTCATCTATATTCTATAATATGGTAAATCTCTGTAGATTTACCATTATTGTACATTCGTATAATAATGGTAAATCTCTATAATATAGATGAAGCCAACTGTGTCGTGGCTTCAAGCACGTGACGTTGAACGTAACATGCTGTGGGTTCGATTTTTAATGGCGGAATTCGACCCTCGACCGACTCATACACACACACACACACACACAATCATAGCGAGGGTGTCGAGGGTCGAGTTTCCCCACTCAACACGCAGTGACACCAGTAGCCCAAGCAAGAATAACTATCGAAAAGTATTCGAATCGTTGTCGATACTAATTTGTATAAGAATTGAACAACATCCTATACAAATTGGTAACGACAACGATTCGAATAAGTTTCGATAGTTATTCGTGCTTGGGCTTTTGAATTCGACGTAAACTGGGAAACGGAATGTCTTAGAACTAGGTTCCCGCTGCCTACGCTGCTAATCTGATCTAATCCGTTATATAAATCTGTCAATGGAAAGCTTACAGTCTTATATGTTACATAATTATAAATAGGAACATAATTGTAGCATAATTATTTATTGTAATTAGGTATAACACGTTATAGCACCTGTTTCTGATAGATCAAATCACTGACATATTTGCGGTTTAATATACGGTATATTAGTACGAGAAGTACGTATTTAATTAACGGTTTTTTTCTGAATCGTGATCTGGCGGAACTCAACGCTATGCTCTCAACACCAGAGCGAAGAAATGAAGATATAAATTTAAATAAATATTTTATTTTCTCGAATGGGGATCGAACCCACAACCATTCGCGCTTACAGTGACACTTTGAGCTGGTCTCATCTGGTAATATTTACATCTGTATAAAAAGTACATAAGTTGTTTACATTTTCTGGAAATAGGGTGACTTCACTAATCCGCTTTTTATTAAGTAAATTTAATTTCAGTGTGAATTTATTTAGTTAACTAGTATTATTCATAAAAAAACATTTATTCAGAAATCGTAAACCTGTACCCTACAAAATGGTCCGACATTAACAAACCACTCGCTACAGGAATGCGGAATGGACTCCGAGTACGAATTAAGAGCCAATAGTCTAGCTTAGTGGTGTCTAAATTACGGCCTGCTGGTCATTTTGAATGAATTTGCAATTAATTGGAATTTCAACTTGCCTTAAATATCTTACATTTATATTTCCTTATGAAAAAAGTTACATTTATTATCGGTATTCGTCTCTGAAAAGCATTTTAGACTGTAATAGATCATATCTGTATAATTTTATTTATAGTAGATAAATATTAGTTTAACTTTATTTTGACTCCATGCCATTTTTAGTTCACAATAATGGCAGTCCCTGGTTAAGTAAAAGGATGTTGTTATTTAGCTAAAGATTTACATTTTTTATGAAACTTGCTTGATATTCGTAATTAAAATAAAGAGTTTAACGAAAGTTTTCATCTTTATTATCTTTTAACTGAAAAATATCATATTTTCTATATTTAAAAAAAAATTTAAACTTTATATTATTGTTACTATCTATATCTGTATAACACAATGACAAAAACTAGTTTTCAAAAATTTACACAAAAGAATAGCAGAAAAGAATATAATAAAAGAACAGTATAAGATATCCTTTACAATTTTCTAAGTAGTTAAAAAGGTATATCTTAGGTTAGTTTTGCAAGTTAGCTATTTGCAAGTGTATTTTAATGTATTTTTAATGATAATATGTAGATTGGATTACATTCCATAAATATGTACACGTTAGTTGTTATGTACAACGGGTGTATAGACTAATATGGAAAATACATAATGCAAGCGAATAAATGATTTTACGAAAATATTTTAATTACAGATAATAAAAAATATATTGGTTCTATGGAAATCACAATAAAATTTCAAATTTTTTAACAAATAAGAAACTTAAGCTGTTGCCTCTTTTAAATTCCGAATAAAAAATTGAAGACCAAACCACCACCAAACACTACCAAACGTTTTCTTTCTATAAATTTACTTTAGTTACGCAAGTTTAGTAGATAAAAGAAAAATATTTGAAATTTTCTTGAATATATGCTATATATTTATCTTATTTTTATCTTACTGTAATCGTTTTAAACATAAACAAATTAAATATAATATTATAACATCGTTAGCAGAGTAAAATGTCATAATATGACAGTTAAAGAAATTATTTTCCTTCTAGTAATTAGTAAGGAAAAACAAAAATTATAGTAGTTTAAAATACCAATGTTACAAATATACCTAATTGGTAATATGGTATTTAAAATGAAGAACTCATATATATGCTGAATGAGCTATATTCTTGAATAGCGTGGACAATGGAGCGTGAAGTTACAGTCTTAGTAAAATTTTCGGTATTAAATGTATACCTTGTCGAATCTAGAGGTATATCTTTGATTTGGACTAAAATATAAATGTATATATGTATATATATTAGGCTTATGTCACTAGTATTTAGTGAAATACGTGAATTCCTTGTTTTTTAATAAAGAATTTTGCAAATACCGTTCTGAGTTAAAAATGTCTGTCTTTTAGTGTGTAAATCATGCGGATATTTATTTGAATCTTCAGTTGACAGTAGTTAACTATAAGCATTAAAAGTTTTATTTTATATTATTTGTATGAATATATGTATAATTCTTTGTTGAGGCCGTCGTGGCGCAGCGGCACAAGGTGTGTCTGTAACGCGACGGTTGTGTTTCGATCCCCACTCGAGGAAGTGAAATATTTATTTACGTTTATATTTCCATTTCTTCGATCTGATGTCGAAGCAAGCACGGCGTTGAGTTCTGCCACTCAACACGCAATGCCTCTAGAATTCGGCAGATAGTGGGGAACGGAGTGTCTTAACACTAGGTTCCCTCTGCCTACCCTGCTGTGTGCGGGAAGCTGATATAATTTATTTTTTTATTTTATTTTGATGTTAGTTCATGTTTATTTTGTAGGTATTTTTATAATGTAAAAAAAAATACCAACAATTTTTTTTAAATATATAGCTTTCTAGAAGTGATAATGAATTGTGCCATAGCCTGCCTGACAAGAAAAAAAAATGTTCCATACAATCAACTTTACTAAAACACGTCATTAAAATAAAATATGCTATGTTACGCAAGAATTAAATATAAAAAATGCTATAGTCGTATATTAAACGAAACATGCACAGCAAGGAATTTCATAATACACACAAAGTAATACAAAAATACAACATAATAAGTAAAGTGACACCGCATGAAAGGCAGTATTTCAATACATTTCTTACGTGTTTGTTTTATTGAGTATCTAGTCTGGCCTGGAATTTGAAACCCTATGGAAGTAATGGAAAGGCTTAATGTGTATAACATTCCATTTATTTGGAAATTTTTAATATTTCTAATGCAGGATATAAGGAGACGGTAAGTTTTTGTCCTTTTCAATAAATTAATATTTTTTTAGGCCCAGTTTGGTTTGTTTCATTATCGAAATATATAAGAAATGTATTATTAATTACCTAAAGGAAATGGGAGATTTTCGAAATTCAAATTATAAGGTTTCCGGTAACATTCTCAATGTTGTTTTAACGTTGAGCCTGCAGCAATATACACTTTTAGGCCGAGGGCTCAGTCTTTAATTATTCGTTGGAGAGGAAAACAGGCATATAATTATAGAAAAATGAATAATGTTTTATGAAGTTAAAGTGAAACTCTTATAAAATAAAGTCGAAGTGCTTAGGAAATAATGTCATATAGTATTCAGAGAGAGAGAGAAAGAGAGAGAGAGTAAAGATAGTAGGTTCGATTGAAACAAGGCAAATTATATACTGCGAAAAGCTAAAAAATAAATTTAACTAGTACAGATCATTAAATGAAAGAGGTAATTTAACATACGCGGTAACTTCATTTTCACTAGGTTATAACCTTGCGTAGGTGTCATAATAGTATTGAAGTAAGATTTGGTGTTGAGCTAGTAATGAAAGGACAAAGCATGTGCCTCTTTTAACTACCTACATATGGACGTAATAAGATATAAATATATGATACTATATAGAATGTCAAAGGGCATGGGAGAACTGTCTGATGGTAAAGGTAGAGGGTTTGTTCCCCTTCTTATAAAAGTCATATTATTTAAAGAGTCGGAATTAGAGGAAAAGTGGAAAATCACTATTCTATTTTAATTATATTCTTAACGCTAAGGACCTTCTTCCAGCTTAACAGTCACGTCCTTATGTCAGTCCTTCACACTTGATTAAGATTTGAGACCATTCTATCGATCGATTCTCTAAATATAAGAAAAACATGCATATGTGGTATGCCGTTATCAATATCTTAGTAAAAATATTATATATGCTATAATTATACGGAATATATACTCCATCCCATTTCCGTAGTAATTGTAATCAAACAACCCATATTACGTCAGAATAGGTGAAGAATATATATATTAATAAAATAATGTTTAATCAAAATGACAATTTGCTTTATGGCGTCTGTACAAATAATTTATTTTTATGTAAATTTATATTATCCTACTCCAGGAGATGAAATATTTCATATTTTTATTTCTTCGCTCTTGTGTCGACAGAAAAGCGTGTAGTTGAGTTCCGCCATTCAACACACAACGCGAAGGACATAATAAGAGAAAGAAATAATTATTTTTTTCTATAATTTCTTGAGATGATTCGGCAGAAAGTGGAGAATGGAGTGTCCTAACAATAAGATCCTGCATATCTTGCTACAAGCGTACACCGAAATAAAATAAAATTAGCTTAGTACAGCCTGAAGCTTAAATAAAATGTATATAACATTTTCATATAGAGTAGAATATAGATGTAATGTAGATATATTCGACAATCCTAGAATTCTAGCGAGAGTTATTTGAGCCGCATTCAAGGCAGACTGGTGAAGGCAGGAAGAATGCAAACATTATGTATTTATTGTTACTATACCGGCCTTGTAATGCCTTGGCCGGTTAGAATTCTCTATCAGCCTACCATTGTTTAGTGGTAAATTTAATATTTAATATAATTAATACAGAAAGATTCATTTAAGTACTTATAGATTTTAATCAGCTTTACGCTGTATCCAGCACATCGCATAATATACAGAGGGAACCTGGGAACCTAATGTTAAGACACTCTTTCCGCCGAATTTTTGAGTTGTAAAATAGCTTTGAGTTTTATTTTCAATATAATTTTATATTTATTATATTACAATTTTACATTATATGAAGCTCTAGAATCTCGTTCGTTTTTTTGTAATGACATTGTAAGTATGAATAACACTGCACTTCTACTTCTGCTAAACAGAAATTTTTTTTTATATGAAGAAAAACTTTTCCTGAAACTTATAATCCAACAATAAAAAGTTTTTTATGGAGTTTTTTTTAGCGGTATTTCAGTTCATTTCCAGAATCAGGACTTGTATAATTTTTAACATTTTATCACAAGCAAAGATAAAAATTATATTTCTGCAAATCTATATTTTTCTTATAACATCTTTTGATTGATCTCTTAATTCTTTTAACATTTACATTACATATATAACTTTAAAATATTATTTATATTAAAATTTAAATGTCATGGCGAAATCCATATATTTTTAGTTACTCAAAAGCTTTAATAAATGTACTAACTTATCCCTTTAAAGTTCAACTGGTGATAATCGTCATACAAAAAAATACAAAAACTACTTACAATGTTTTAAAAGTATATTGTGGGTAATTATGTCACGCCAGCGGTAATTTGTCTCTTAGTAAAATAGAAAAAAATACTAGAATTATATTTTTAAATATAATAACGTAATATGCATAGAATGTTACATAATTGATTATTGTAGTATTAATTCAAATAATCAAATATGAAGAACAAAGCAATAGATAAAAATCAGAGGGTTTTTTTTATATTCAGCTTAACGCTGTATCCCGCACACAGCAGGGTAGGCAAGGGGCACCCAGTATTAAGACACTCCGTTCCCCACTTTCTGCCGAATTCTAGAAGCATTGCGTGTTGAGTAGCAGAATTCAACGCCGCGCTTTGCCTCGACACGAGAGCGAAGGAATGGAAATATAAACGTAAATAAATATTTTACTTCCTCGAGTGGGAATCGAACCCACAACCGTCGCCTTACAGTCACTCTCTTGTGCCGCTGCGCCACGACAGCCTCAGCGTTTTGTTTCTATTATTCTGGAATATGTCCAGTTAAAATTCCAACATTTCATGACACTTCTGTGTGATTTTACTGCAAGCGATAGAGGCGTACAAAGACAAACAAATAATTAAAGTTTACATACATATCGCTTACGAAGAAAAACCATAAACCAAAACTTATTATGTTTTAAAAAAATATATAAAATTTGATCTTTAATACAAAGCATAAATTGAAAGTCCTTTTTGTCAACAAAATTCTTCAAGCTTGTCTAAATTGCGGCGATGGTCATGAATATTAAAACTTGAGCCGGAGAAAAATGAAGTTACCGAGCCTGTTTGACAGTCTCTTGTTTTTAAAAGCGTAAATTATTTTAGATGCTTCTTTTTAAAATGTAATTGTAATTACATTAAATTATTACGATGTTTTTCTATAGAATTAAAATATTTCGCAGTTTTTTTACCGTCAGCCACTTTGAGAGAGAGAGATTAAAAATCTAGATTTATTTTTAAAATAAGTTAATTTTTTTATATAATAAGTTAAGTCATTTACATAATATATACTGTTCGTGTTAATGTCTGTATCGGAAGTGGGAAAGTAACTCCATCGGTGCGGTTTGGTGATCTCTCTGTGATATTCTCATGATGAAACAGCTGGATTATAGTATACATCACGCTTTATCTCATGCGGGGTAGTCAGAGAGAGTGGAGCGCCAAACGCTACGGTATGTACATACCTCTTTCGCCTTGTCAACTGTCGTCAACCTCGTCATACATGCCCTTCGGGAGATCCTCATACTTTTTATTTGACCTTCCTCCAGTATCTTCGATAAAAATCGGGTTTTCTAAGATCAACGGAGGTCTCCGCCTCCCTCTCTTATCGCTCACTTTTCCATCATAGATCTTCTTAGCCATTCTTTCGTCACTCATTCGTTCAACGTGCCCAAACCAGCTGAGCATGTTCTTCTTTATTCTTACCGTGACATATTCGCTAGTCTTTAATACTTCTTCTGTAATACGTACATTTTTCTGCCGTATGACGGTACGTTTCGCCGTCTCATCAATGCAGCTAAGGCTCCGTTAACCCTTTTACCGGCAGCAGTACGCCTTTCGACATCCATCTCGTGTCTTCCATCTCTACTGAACATACTTCCCAAGTATACCATTTCATTCCCTTGTTCTAATATGTTACCATTCACAATTAAATTGCATCGCGTCCTCTCTTCATTTCTTTTAAATACCAGAAGTTTTGTCTTGCTCGTATTCAGGCTTATACCATTGGATCCAGGCCTGAATTTTAGTGAAATGTAATATAAAGCAATAGATTGAATACCAAATATAATAATATTAAATTTTAAATCTCTGGTCGCAGCAGTTTTCATTTTATATAAGAAATAATAAAAAATAGAAAGCATTTTAAAAACAACATTATTTTAACATTCTATTTTCTAATATAAAACACAACAAGATCGTCGTCCATTAAACGCAACGCATCTATTCAGTAGGTAACTCTTTAGCATATTTCTTAATATAAAATTTCTTACTAATTATAAACCAAGTGATTTTAAATCAGTATAATTGCATGATGGTTGATCGACTTGTTCGTCTGAAGTTCAGGTTTCTGTAGAAAGTGACTCTACGTGTTAAACAAGTACTTAGACGTAGAACTTAACTCTCGCAGCGTTATTATTAGACAAACGACCCGCATAAAACATAAACTATGCGTAATTTAAACATGGTCTCACCACCATTCATGTGAAGATTTTATCATTGTACGTTCGTCTTTAACAATTTTTGTATTCGATAACGCGACGTTGTTGGTTCGTTAATATTTTTATTTCGGCGCTATGCTAGAACAAAAAGGTAAAACGCAGCGTTGAGCTCCGCCACAAAACAAGCACTAAACTCAGAGGAAAGTGAGAAAAGGAAGTGTCTTAACGCCCAGGTTCCCTCTGTCTATCCTGCTATATATGGCAAAGATAGATTTTTGACAGCCTCATAATTTTTATATGAATAAGAAATACTTCCACGTGTCTTCACAGGTGGGAACGTGTATATGAATAAACCATTCGTAGAAATCCGTGAGGTCCTCCTGTCCTATTGACACACAATGACATTACTCCTACATAGTAATTTATTATTTTAATGTAGGACGAAACAATTATTTTGTATCAAAACAAAACCAATTCAATTCGTTATGAGATTTTACATATAATATTTAGATCAGTCAGAATTATTTTTGTTAAATATTTTTTAAACTGTTTTTTGGACCGCCACTCAACACGTAAAATTCGGCAGAAAGTGGAGAACAGAGTGTGCGGGATTCAGGGTGATATGATTTTGTTAGCTGTATCCCGCACATAGCAAGAAAGACAGAGGGAACCTAGTGTTAAGACACTCCGTTCCCCACTTTCCGCCGAGTTCTGTGTTCGTGTTAAGTGGCAGACCTCAACGCTGCGCTTTACCTCGACATCAGAGCGAAGAAAATAGAAATATAAACGTAGATAAATATTTCTCTTCTTCGAATGGGGATAGAACCCACAACCAGTCGATTTTGCAGCGCACGAAGTCCCTTGTGTCGCTGCGCCACGACGGCCTCATTTTATTTTAATCTCATTTAATTATAGTATATTTTACTTTATTAATTAGTATGACCATGTCCTTAAATATACATATTGGCGTATTGTGTACAACAATAATAATGTCAGCAGCCGTTTTATTAAGCTAAACTAGTGTATAATTCATATTATCATAGCTGTGTTACCATACACTACGATAGTAGTATATTTTTTCTATTTACGAAATGATAATCAGTATTGCGTGTGTTACAGGTTGTAAAATAAGTCAAGTCTTAGTATTTATATTAAAAAACTAGCGGCCTGCCAGCGACTTCGCCCGCTTGAACTACATGGTTATTCATTTAATGAACAGAATTGACTGGCAGTTATCAGTCAATCAGTGACAGTCATTAGTGACAATTAATCGAATAAATGAATCGAAAATATTTAATTGAGAACCAAGAAGGATTGTTTTGAAAGTCGGTTAAAAATACAGATTTATCACAAGCAAATACTGATTTATTATAAGTATAGATATGCTTTATATTTGCAGGCAAAGTCATGCCTTGAGTTCGTTCAAATGCCGATAACTTGTTTTTTAATGAACCGATTTTGACAAAACAAACTTTAGATATTAAGTTGAGTTAAAACGTTTGGATTGATAAAACGATTAACGCAATTGGCGAAAGTTTGAAGTAAATTGGTTCATTACTTTTGGAGGTTAGTGTGATACATACAGACAGACAGACAAGAAATTTAAAAAAATACTTTTGCTTTCTATTATTATTTTTAAGTGTCCCTCTATCCATTTCAGTCAAAAATACTTAATGTACAGACAAAATATTTTTACTGTTTTATTATTTATATAGAATAGATAATAATAAAATAATTCTTTAGTAAATAATATTTCTCTACAAGTCAAGGTTACGAAGAAAATGACCTAAATGTGTTCCAGCTCTTCATAAATCATACGCATCATTTGTTTGTATGAAGTGTCATATTTAATATCGTGTAGTATGTCATCCAACACCTAAGGTTGAACAAATAAATGCCTTAAACCTATAGTTGCCATCTCCAGCCCCAAGGTCACTATATCTTTGTCATCTCAAATATTGTTTATCTTTTGATGAAAATAAGTTGTATAATGCAACGTTATCTTATCATTTAGGTGATCATGAAGTCAGAGAGACATTTTTGATTGATTATAAATTTAAATATATAATCTTGGAGAATATTCTATAGCAACATGTAAATAAAATTGGAATAAGATTTTTCAACATACTCATTACTTATTTTACCAGTAGCAGAATTTGTGTTAGCCCTATTAAGCTAGTTTGGTATTTAAAGACTAATTTGGTGTAAGCAAAATGTTGTAAAACTAATTTTAATTGCTGGAAATAATTAGACTGTAAAACTTCACCTAAGCATAATATTTTTATGTCATTTACGTTAAAAGAAAAAAAAACAAGAATATATTAAAAAAGCAATGACTTAAATTTACTAATAAGTAAGTTATTTTGTTATTGCAAAATTGTTCTCGTTTATATATTTTAAAGAATACTTGCGGGATTCCTTACGGTAATGACGACGCTCCTTTATCCTTCTCAAAGAAAAACTTTCAAGGAATTTTTTGATAAATGTTTATCGTGAACGATGTTGTGGAAGAGGGTTCCTGGTGACATGAAAAATAAAGGATAAAGTTCACGTTGTTCAAACAAACGATGTGTTGTAGTGAATTTATATTTCGCAAGTGTTGCCATGTTGTATGAAATGTTTTACGGTTATTTGTAAACAGCCGGCTGAATTCTTGATTGTTTTGCAAGTGTTGAATTTGCGTAAGACACGCATTTATAATAATAATAAATCTTTATTTCGCCATTGTTTTCCATGTAATTTAAATGAATGGTTATTTTTTTTTCCAATTTTAATCATTATACATTACACTATGAGACTAAGTTTGTGACAATATATTAAAATTTAAAAAAAACTCTTATAATATGTTACTTTTGAAGATTATTTCGTGGATTGGAGACATTTTTACTCTAAATACTGAAAACTATATTCCAATTATAAAACATCAGCTTCACGCTTTATCCCGCACACAGCAGGGTAGGCAGGGGGAACATAGTGTTAAGATACTCCGTTCCCCACTTTTTTTAAAATATACAACATATTGCTTATACAAGTAGATATGTTGGTACAATAAATGTAGATAGAATTGAAAATTCCTCAATTACAATTTAATCTCTAAATAATAAAAAAAATCATTTTTTATTCAAATGGATCATTTCTGAAACAACTTAGTGATCATAAGTACCGGTTTGACCACAAACAAGCAAAATCCATTGATGAACATTTAATACCGTTAGAACTTGCGGGTCTCACGCCGAGGTAGTTGGGAGTACTTGCTGGTCTTTATAGTAATATGCGTAAACGCCGTATTGAATTTAAATGTGCATGCATGAGTGCGAGTGCGTAGGGTCAGAAGCCCACTTTTTACCATTTATTGGGCACATCTAACT
>DWGR01002965.1:0-12829 GCA_018247715.1 Heliconius burneyi | reverse complement strand
AAACTGGAAAATTTTTGAAATATATTATAAAATATCTTTTATAATCTGCTTTATAATAATAGGAGAGGTGGAGATGCTAAATTTGTCGTCACAGAAGCGTTATTTTTATACAGACTGTTTTACTTAACCTCTGTTGTCGAGTCTTCCCGAATGATAATGAAAACCTGATTTTTTTTGTAATAAAATAATATTAAAAATAAATATTTCAATACTCATCCTCATCCTCATTGGTTTTGTCTTCATAGTTGATTTTCACTTGGTTAATTCTCACCATTTCTTCGTTTTAATCAGCTGTGAAATTAGCATAAGTAGGGATGGTACGAGAGAATGAGAGATAGAGAAAAAGTGAGAAGGAAAGAGAGACGCGGAGCAGAAATACAACGCTGAGTTCTCAGCGCTCTGCACTTTATTTATGTTTTTCAGCTACATCATCACCTTATGAAAATCGCCAGATTATTTTTCTCCGTAATCCTTACAAATGAATAATTTGAATTTGAGGAATGGAATTTCTTCAAAATGAAGTCAATAACCGTCGAATATATCGTAGTACCGTCGAGGTAACATTGTTTTATAGTTTTAACACTCCCTTATTTTTTTATTCTCCACTCAAATCGTCAGATTTTAAAATATACACTATTCTAGATGTATTTAAGTTATTTGCATTAAACTAATGCGCTCAAGTTTTTCTGGAAATCGATTTATTTTTACTAGTATACCCTTAACGCACTATCGTTTCATGAGAGTACACTTCAGGGTACAGGTTTCTCCCCATATAATTTTCTGACGCGCTCGATTAACGCCCAAAATCCCCTCTTCGGCTCCCTAACTATAAGTAAATTTAAATATATAAATTGTATTTGTATTATATATTAGATATAATAATACAATGAACATATTATGTAACTAAACAGATCAATAAACGAGATGTGAATAAAGTTAAATATAATATATTTAACATCATTCACAGTGCCTCCAGGATTCAGCTGAAAGCGGGAAACGGAATTATAATTAAGGAACGGGGTTTCTTAACTCTAGGTTCCCAGGCTTTTTTTCTATATATACGTGCGGGATACAGCGAGAAGCTAAAAGAAAAACAGAAGAAATTTATGAAAATATATAACTTATGAAGATATTGATGTGAATGTTAAGAACATTGTAGTATTTTTTATGATAAGTTATTGAATTGTTTTAATGTATTTATGTCAGCGTCGTGACGCAGATGGGACGGGGGCGATGTATTTAAATATTTATTGCTATTTTAGAGTCAAATATTCAACATATTTATAGATAAGTTCAGTTCAGAGCGGTAAATATATAAAAATGATTAAAATTCTTTGTTTTCTCTTAATGACTGATAGAGAATAAGTGGTCAGAGACAAACTTAACCATCCCTTAAATATCCTAAATCAATTATCCCTTTTTACTTTAATCATGTTTTTATATCCGTTAGGCAAAAGGCAATACACTCTTAGAAACTCCGCTAGCTAAAGCATTCCGTTCCCCATTTTCCGGCGGAACTCAACGCCGCACTTTGACTCGGCACCAGTGAGAAGAAATGAAAATATACACTGAAATAGATATTTCATTTCCTGGGGCTCCGCACCACAACTGGCTTTGTCATCATGTCACTATGAAATAAAATTTAAAAACTAAGTAATTCCTTAAGTATTAAATTATTGATTGTTAAATGTAATATATAGAATCTTTAGGGTTCCGTGCCTCAAGGGGAATTACGGATATGGGCATATGCCCGCATTTTAAGTTTGTTATCTCTCATAAGTAGTACTATCCGTTGACCTACAATCCTGAAACTGGTACGGAGGACTCGGTGTGCGAGACTGGCTCGCAATTGACCGGTTTCTTTGTAATTAATATAGTTTGAGAAAGATAATAACTTCATACGACAAAACCGGTTAATTCTTAATTAGTCATTAGCCTTTATTGCAAAGAAAATGTGCTTCTACATATAAATTATGACCAGTACGTAAATCAAAGAGAAGATCTAGAGTTGTGTGTGTAATTATTTAAATTTATTAGCAAGAGCATTTCTTGCTTTGGCTAATAAAATATTACTTTATATTTTTTTAAATAAAAATAAAAAAAAGATACATGTTTGTAATTGAGACGAATATAAACCTGACAGCGGACTACGATATCCTGCTAGCCATTCTTATTTCTCTTAATATATCTCCTGAGGGGGTTGACTGGTTACTTGTGCGATCGCCGGCAACGCCGGCAGAAGACTCTTTTTCTGTTTGGTCTATTATTACTGCTAGTGTTCCACAAGGTGGCGTCTTGTCTCCACTTCTGTTTTCAGTTTTCATCAATACGATCTGTCCTCAGATATCTTCTCTCTGCCACCATGTTATATGCCGATGAATTACAAATGTATGTTACAACATCGCTATCAAATAGGCCGTCATGGCACAGTGGCACAAAGTTGTGACTGTAACGCGAGGGCTGTGTGTTGGATCCCCACTCGAGGAAGTGGAATATTTATTTACGTTTATATTTCCATTTCCTTCGCTCCTGTGTCGAGGCAAAGCGCGGCGTTGATTTCTGCCACTCAACACTTAATGCCTCCAGAACTTGTTAGAAAGTGTCTTAACACTTACACCCTCTGTCTACCCTGCTATTTGCGGGATACAGCGTGAAGCTAAAATAAAATATATAAATAGACTATCTATCTCTGACTTTAGGTGGTAAGCCGATTCTATATGCAACAAAGGTAACAAAATTTGGGATTTATAATTGATCAACATTTGTGATGGGAGCCGCAAAATAATGAACTCGGCCGGAAACTTTATAGAGCAGTTGCTTTTCTTCGTAGACTGCACAATTTTCTACCTATATCAACTAAAATTGTGCTGCAAACACCTTATACTACCAATTCTCGATAATGCTGATCCTTGCTATCTCGATATTAAAGACGAGTACCTAAATAGGCTTGAGCGACTTCAAAATTTTTATATACGGTTTATATTTGGTCTTCGCAATAATTACCATATTTCTGACTTTCCTAAAAAGCTCAAGTGGTTCCCTATAAAACTTTGCGGGAGTACTCATATATTACCTCTTTATTACTGTGTGCTGTTTAATCCCTCAACCCCTTTTAACCTAAAAGAACGATTTCAGTTTTTAACTAAGTCGTATGATCGTTGTCTCCGATCTAATCTCATTCCTCTTCCTTTTTTACTAACTCCTTCTCAGTCAAAGTTGCTCTGCTATGGAATTTCCATCCTGTTGATATAAGCCAGGCACAGAGTCTGAATCGATTTAAATCCCTGCTCAGTGCAGCATATTATTATTATTATTATCATTAGGTATATTTAAATTACTTGTACTTATTTATTAAACCGTAACTAAGAAAGTTAATATTTAACTTGCAATGTTTTGAATCCTGACGAAAAGCAGAGAACGGAGTGTGATTTAGATTCTATTTGTCTACATTCATTCAGACAAAATCGTAAAATTAAAAAGATGGACATCATGTTTGTACAAAAACAATATCTATTAAAATAATATACATATTTGATATTGCAAAATAGTAGGCGCTTTACAATTATTGTCAATTATTCAAAACTAAACATAAAGGTGAGGCCAGTCCTGGGCAAGGGTACAAAGTGTGACTGTAAGCCGACTGGTTGTGGGTTCGATTCTTATTCGAGGAAATGAAATATCTAGATAGATAGATAAAATTCTTTATTGCACACACACAATATAAGTACAATAAAAAAGAAAATCCATCGATGTAGTAATTAATACCTTATCATTATTAGTGGATCTCTTACAGGTAACCTTGGGCGTAAACATTTACAAAATAAATAATAGTATAGGAACCGTATAATCCATAAAAAGTTTGTTAATAATAACAATAATTACGAGACAAAAAACAACATTATAAATATGATATAGTTTACATATAATACATATATAATAAATATAATATAATTATACATATTTATTTAAAATTTATATTTTAATTTTTTGGCTCTGATGTGGAGGCAAAGGGCGGCGTTGAGTTCCGCCACTCAACAGGCAATGCCTCCAGAATTCGGCGGAGTTAGGTAGCGTTTAATAAATATATGCAAAGTAGAAATAAATACAGTAGGTAGTAAACGATGGCTTGAATTTAAAGTAGGTACTTAGATTAGTGTGCAATAATTTAAAACAAAATCAGGCAGAGGAAATCTAGTGTTAATACACTCCGTTCCCCACTTTCCGCCGAACTCTTGAGGCATTGCGTGTTGAGGTAGAACTATAGGTTTGTTTTTATGCCCTATACGGCCAATGCTCCAAAATATATAAATATATACAGTTTATATAATATATACCTATAAGTTCTTGCGCTTACCCAAAAAAAGGTGAAATAAACCATGGTTGAATAAAAGGTAAAAAACAGTTTAAAACATATAACTAAAAAATTTATTCTTTATTATACTTACCAATCAATAAAGGTCCAAAAATATTTCTTTCATTCGACAGTGTCGAACTTTGGCTCGTTTAGGTCACCACCAAGGTTGCTCTATGATTACACTGGCATCAAATTAACTCCACACATATATAACTTTTTAACCGGAACAACTTCGCTGAGCGTGAGCTTCAAAGTCACTTCAGTTCGTCATTAGATACTGGTATTTACAAACAAGCGGACTGCACGCGGGTGTGTTTTATTACTTATTTTGTAAGTTTTAATTAGATAAATATGGTGATGTAATTTTTTAAATTTTTTAATATACAACAGTGACAAAATGACTTCTAAAGTGCAAGGTGATGATGAAATTACTGAAACGGAAGTAAATGGTGAAATTGATATAAATGTTGGTGAACAAAACGAAATTATCCAATCGTCCTTCCCACAGAAAATTAAGAAAATCTTCAGTTTCTTTACAGTTGAGCCTTTCTTGTTTTGTTATATTCTACCAAACGTCATTTCATCTGTGGCTGTACAGAAACTAAACATGGAAAAGGCATGTCGTGCTGATCTTAATTATTCTGAAATGATTTGCGCCCAGGCTATTTCTGGTGATTTTAATGATAACCTCACATTAGCTGCCCTGGAAGGAGCTCAGAAACTTGTCGCAGATATGACAACATGGAAACAACCATTGCAAAGCGGATTACCTGCTGTCGCTATACTTTTTGTTGGTGCATGGAGTGATAAAACTGGAAATAGAAAACTGTTGATGCTTATCCCAATGTTCGGTGAACTGGTTTCTGCAATTGGTTTGATTTTTGCGACTTACTTCTTCATAGAGTGGCCATTATGGGTGACAGCGTTGATTGAAGCTCTACCTTCAGCTTTCAGTGGCGGTATATCGATTGCTTTGATGGGCTCCTACAGCTACATATCAGATGTGACTTCAGTTGAATCTAGAACATTTAGAATGGGTTGTGTCGCTGTTATAGTTACACTGGGGATACCCTTGGGAGCCTCTATTAGTGGCGTATTATTAGAGCAAGTCGGATTTTACGGAATATTTGGCATTAGTACTTTCTTATTTTCTTTTGGATGCCTCTATACCTATTTAAGAATACATGATGTAAAGGTGGCAAACATAAGAGGCACCTGTCAAAAAGAAATACGAGATTGTTTTAATCTAAAAAATGCCTGGGATACACTTTCTCTGCTATTTTTGTCACCGAAAAAGGAACTTAGCCAAATATGGCTTATTGTTTGGGCACATATTGCTGTCATCGGACCAGTATTCGGTATGATAGCATGATTTTTACAACGATACTAAAACGTAGTATAATTTATAAAAAACAAAATCTCTATATTACATTATGTTTTAGGTGAAAGCTCTGTTTTGTTCTTATATACCTTGAAGAAATTTAGCATGGATGTAGTGGACTTCAGTTTGTTCTCCACATATTCTGTCCTTATGGGATTGGCTGGTATGATATTTTTATAATTTGTGTAATGACTATTGTATTATTATAAGCATTATTTGTAAAATAATTATTACTAAAACTAAAAACCAAGATCTTTTTAACACCTGTTAATGTTTTTAAGCCAATTAATTATATATAATATAATAATGTTAATTATTCCACTGTTTGAAATAAAAACTCAAGTCGGGTTTCTGCAATAAATACAGTTTACTTAAAATTTTATTTCCATTTTAAAGATACAAATATAAAGTAAAAAAAAAAAACCTCACCTGCAATAAATACAGAAAACAACATTAAAAGCTTTGACTCCAGGTGATTTGTTAGTTTAATTATTATTTTTATAACAATTTAATATTTTACATTACAACTGACATTGCAGACATTGGGAACACGACATATTCTAATTTAAGAAAAATGACGCTTCGATTAAATGAGGATCGTTATTTTTCTTATAAATATTTAGAAAAACACTTATTTTTTCAATTTATTTATAGGATAGGCATAGGGAGCCTAGTGTTAAGATACTCCGGTCTCCCATTTCTGCCAAATTCTGGAGGCGATGTATATTAATTTGCGAGGCCCCTCGAGGTGCAGAGGCACAAGAGTATAACTGTAAACGCGATAGGTTGTGGGCTCAATTCGTGGAATATTTTTATTTCTTCGTTATGGTGTCTAAATGAGAACTGAGTGTTATAGCACTAGTTTCCAAGGTTCCCTCTACCATCTCTGCTACATGCAGGATACACTGTAATGCTAAATAATATATTTATACCTATACATTTACGTATGGGTAAGCATACTGGTTTACTTTGTTGAAAAAAAATGTTATTGTGTTTATCATAATATGTTCATTATATCTTATGTAATAATGTGGTTACAGACACCTATCAAAGTTAAATATTTTTCTTATATAGATTCATAATTGCGGTGGCTTCATCACGTCACCCACTTCAAATCAATCAAATCCGTGATCAGGGACATTCCATCAGAGGCCGTCGTGGCCCAGGAGTACAAAGTTGCGACCGTAACGCGACGGTTGTGGGTTGGATCCCCACTCGAGGAAGTGAAATATTTATTTTAATTTATGTTTCCATTTTTTCGCTCTGGTGTCGAGGCACGGCGTGACGTTCATTTCCGCCACTCAACACGCGAAGCCTCTAAAATTCGGCGGAAAGTGGGGAACGTAGTATATTAACACGCTTTATCCTGCTACATGCGGGAACGATTGGGTACAGCGAGAAGCTGATTTTTTTAATGTACATTCCCACTAGGGGTATTGAAGTATTATATATTTCGATTCCTCACTCTGTTAACGAGACAAAGTGCGGCGTTGAGGTCTGCCACTTAACTGCTTCAACCTCTACTCTTTCTGAGTATAAAATAGTATCAATACTTGTGTGTTTATCAGGCCAATCGTGGTGCAGAGGCACAAGCGTGTGACTATAAATGCGGCAGGTCGAGGTTTCGCCGGGTTCGATTCCCACTCGAGAAAATGAAATATTTTATATTTTTATTTCTTCGCTCTGGTGTCGAGGTACGCAATGCCTCCAAAATTCGGCGGTTCGTACGCAATACCTCCAAAAAGGGTAACGGAGCTCTGCCTATCTTACTGTGTACGCTATATTCAGTTTCACGGTGAATCCCGAACACAATGAAGCAAAATGGGCGGCGGGAACCTAGTGTTAGAACACTCTAATCTCTATTATGTTCAGCGCGAAGCGAAATAAAACTTATGTTCTTAAATCTCACATCAATTAAAGGAACAAGAATAGAGAAGAAGAGTATATCATTAATAAAATTAGAACTTGACTTTGATACATAGTCTCAAAGTCTAAAAGTTGCCTAATGACTGTATGTGACAAACGGGTGTAATTGTTGTTTGTTACTGACAATTGTAACTATTAGGAGATTTCATTTGGAAATTTTTTTTTTTTTTTTTATGGTATAAGGACAAGGCAAACGAGCGTTCGGGTCACCTGATGGTAAGTGATCACCGCCGCCCACGACCCCGTGCAACCCCAGGTGCGTTGCCGGCCTGATTACATGTTTTCCTCTATGTTCAGCTATTTACTAAAATAATATATTATGAACCCATAATATATTAAAATTTAACGATTTGAAGTTAAAAAAAAGAAAAATATATATACAATTCGAGATCTCTAAAATCAAGTTTAAAGCTTAAGCAAAATAATCTATCTATTTATTTTTCTATTCCTTTTTCCAGGAACGGCTATTGCTGTCTTAGTGCTAAGTAAACTTTTAAAAGTCCACGACGCCCTTATCGGTGCGATAGCTACAACATGCAAAGTAGTATCGAGTTTTGTATACGCATTTGCGCCTAACAGGACGTGGTTCTTCACTGGTCCCATTTTCGACTTCTTTGGAAATTCTGGAACGACCGTTGTAAGATCTATAGGGACTAAAGTAGTATCTCCAGATAAAGTTGGTGAGTATTTTAATATATTTAAATTAAAATAAATAAAAAAAATATCAGATTTCTGACGTCATTTTTAACATACGAAATAACTAAGAAGGCCATCAAATTTTTTAGTAGACACACATATAAGTATAGCATTTATGTATAATAAGTTGTATAGACTATTAAAGAAACTGGTTTCAAAATGTACAAAAGTAAACTCTTATAGATCCTATTGTAAATACTTTGATGCCTAACCGCAGCAACCGGATTCAGTATTAATTTATTTACAAAAAATATTACATCGAATTGGAATGAATTGAGCCAGGCCGTTCCGTCGTGGCACAGGCGCACAAGAGTGTGACTGAAACTCTCCGATTGTGGGTTCGATCTCCGCTCGAGGGAATGAAATATTATTTATTAATATTTTAATTTTTTCACTCTGGCATCAAGGCCTGGCGTTAATTTCCGCCACTCAACACGTAATGCCTTGAAAAATACGGAGGAAAGTGGAGAACGGAGTGCTAAGACTAGGTTCTCTCTGCCTACAATGCAATGTGCGCGATAGAGAATGAAGCTTTGAACAAAGAATTGAATAAGTGAAAATTTGTTCGCATTTGCCTTTTATTATTTGCATTTGATATAAATATTGAATAATAACATAATGACACTGAAAGAGGAAAAATATAATTTTCTAGGTTAATAAGAAAAACTGCTTAAAAGTATTTTCTTGGCAAGGAAAAAGGATATTATTATAATTAAGTTAAGAGCGAGTGGGACGCGAGAGCCACCGAGACATCTGTACCAATTTCAGGAGTAGGTCAACGGGAAGTATAACTTACAAAAGTTGACAAATTTAGCCCGCCGTTGGTGATGTTCACTTTACTTACATTTTTGATGATGCCGGGCTCAAGGATTTTTGACTTAAAACTTAATAAAAAAATAATTAGTTAGGTAACATATAGATATTTTCGTTTTAATACGTATATGACAATAAAACATAAATATTTGGAAAAACACAACTCGTTTATTATTATTATACAATCATACTTAGGACACTAAAAATAAACACATCTTTTCATGGCTTATATTTTTTTAATCCCAAAAAAGCAAATTTACAATCTTAAGTATTTATGTCTTAAGTCGGCCTTTATTAATAATTCATTCTTTCATTAGAAACTCTTAAAAAGTATACAATAATATACACCTTTTTTTTAAATTGAAAGTCAACAGGATCACGAAACAGATTTACATTAAGTCTTAAATCTAAGTTATATTTAGAAAGTATCGGGTTTTCCATTAAGGACATAACAATTTTATCTTTTATTAAAATATAGAAATATTCAAGAACTTCAGTTTAGATTTATTGTGGGTATAGTGCAATTGTTACATTTTAAGAATAAAATTCGATTTTTTTTTTTTTTTCGAACATGACATTAATGCTGTTAGCCTTAGTGGCTTTTACAGCGACACCGGTTGGTTAGGGAAGAGGATGCTCATTCCCTGAGGAATAAACAGGCACTGAATGGCTGCCTGTGAGAAGAAGGTCAAAAGCTAGAGGGGCGCCCCCTGGCGGGGCTCGGACCACGGCCTTTAGCCTTTGAGCGGACTGGAATTCGATTTTGGCCAAATGACTGACTTTAACCAACGTTTTGACATTAACAGTTCATTAAAAAAGTTTAAGGGTGCGTTCATATAAAGATACGAAATTGTTATGTCCCTAATGGAAAACCCTTTAATTGTAGACCCAACATCAGTTATCACATGAACGATGTACGATCAGAAATGCAGTGTAAATATATTTTTTTTTTTTATGGTAAAAGCATGGCAAACGAGCGTACGGGTCACCTGATAGTAAGTGATCACCGCCGCCCACGACACCGCGTAACACCAGAGGCGCTACTGGTGCGTTGCCAGCTTTTGGGAAGGCTGGGCGCCGGAGCCCAGCATTACCTAATGCGAAACGTAGTGGCATATAGCCACTACTTCACGCCGGTTTTAAATGCCGGGGGTGGTAATTATCCGTTCGAGTCTGCAAAGTAGATACAAGAAAATTAATATAAACTACAAAATTGTTATCTTTCTAACACAAAAAGATAAAAAAGAGAAAAAGAAGAAAAGATAAGATGTGTGCCAATACATGAACTAATCAATATTAATATGATATTAAATATATGCAGATTGTATTATTCATAATTAACTATATTATTTATTTGTATCGCCATGGATTTCTTTTTTCATTTATTTTTTTACAGTTTGGCATAATTATCCTTTTCCAAATAAAAAGAGGACTCGTTGAGGCCAGTAGTGGCGAAGTCGTGGATTCGATCTCCACTCGAGGAAATTAAATATTTATTTTAATATCTTCACTCTTGTGTCGAAGCTAAGCACGGCGTTGAGTTCCGCCACTCAACACACAATGCCATCTATGATTGAAAACTGCATCCCAAGATAGTTCTCAGAGAGATTTATTAATATGTACCTAAGTATGGTATCGCCAAGTCAAGCCTTTTAGAAATATAGATCTAAATCTTTGCTTTGGACACATTATTACATTCTAATATTTGCTTTTTTTATATTTTAACATAATTTTGTTTTTTTTTTTATGTTTCAGGTAAAATGTGTTCAGTCATTGGCCTCGTTGAAGCAATCGTTCCAGTCATTTATAGTCCTATGTACAGTGACATTTATTCTAATACTTACAAATTTTTTCCCGGGGCGTTTTATTTACTTGGCGGTTGTATGACTGTGCCGGCAATATTTATATTTCTGTAAGTATAATTTTGTCTACAATTTTAAAGTGTTACTACACAACTAGCGGCCTGCCAGGCTTCGCCCGCTTGAACTACATGATTATTCATTTAATAAACAAAATTGACTGACAGTCATATATGTTGATTTCATTGATTGATTTACTCGTTCTGAAACAGCCTTAAATATAAAATTATTGATTTGGGTAAGGATTTATAATATTCTTTGTAACTGTGATGATTGCATATTACAAAAAATACCCAAATCGAATCGAACATCGAAATCGAATTGAAAATAATTAAATGAAAACCTAATCCTTGTTTTGAAATTCGGTTAAAAATACAGATTTATCACAAACAAATTCTTATTAACAGTATAGATGTGGATTGCTTTTTATTATGAGGCCGTGCAGCAGCGCAGGGTGTGACTGTGACACTGACTGTAACGCGACGGTTGTGGGTTCGAGGAAGTCAAATATTTATTTACGTTTATATTTCTATTTTCTTCGCTCTGGTGTCGAGGTAAAAGCGCGGAAAGTCGAGTTCTGCCCCCAACACCCAATGCCTCCAGAATTCGGCAGAAAGTGGGGAACAGAGTGTCTTAACACTAGGTTCCCACTTTCTACCCTGCTGTCTGCGGTATACAGTGTGGAAGCTGAAAAAAAATTAGGACTTAAAATTTTTTTAAGAAAACATTAAAAAATATTAGTATAAAATATAAAGAGACTAGTCATGGCGCAGGAGCACAATGTGTGATTGTAAAATTCCGCTGGTTGTATGTTGCATCCCCACTCGAGGAAATGAAATATTTATTTAAAAAGTATATTTTCAGTTTTTCGCCCTGCCCTGTCGTTGAGTTACGCCACCCAACACACAATGTTTCCAGACTTCGGCGGAAAGTAGGGTACGGAGTCTTAACATTAGGTTCACTCTGCCTACCCTAATGTGTGCGGGATACAGGGTGAAGTTGTTTTTTTTGTAAAAATTAAATTGTCTACAACTTTGCTTCTATTTTGTTATAGCTCCCGTTATTCCATAAATATTTAAATATCTCATTCAATATTATAGCACTTAGCAATCTTCCATTAAAAGTTTAAAAAAAAATACACATGGTAAAAGGTCGATAGTAGATTAATAGCACCATAGGAATATTAAGAAAGTAATTGTTCTTGTTTATATTCTTAAGAGTAACAAACAGCTCAGAAACCCGGTCTACTTAAAAAACGACACAAACTATACACAAATACATTTTATTTAAAACCAATTCAGATCATTTATTTATTATCGTATTAATCCATTAACCATTGAGTAGTATTAAATAATAATGCTTAAATATAATTTACAGGTATCTCTACTATCTGCATCGCAAAGAAGAAAAAGATGTAGTCAAGAATCCTGAGATAAAGGAAGCGTATGCTCACGAAAATGCTGTAACAGCAGTATAGAAATTATGTTTAAAAAATACAGGTTCTTCCAGTAACTACATTTGTATTATATTTTACGAGAGGAATTTGGTCAGTCATTGCTCCATTTGTTTGGCAAATTATATCTGAAATATCTCCTCCGTTCTTATCCATCGAATTCGAAACGTCGAAAGTTGAACAACAGTATTAATAATTAATTTCTCTGGCTGATTATGATGACGATATGATTGTAAGTCTCCACAATAATGTACTTAAAATAAAGAATATTTTTTTCTGCCTAACTCGTATAATCATAATTTTCGTGGTCAACTAGAAAACAAAATATTCGTACTTCCATTACTAAA
>DWGR01002964.1:0-12829 GCA_018247715.1 Heliconius burneyi | reverse complement strand
TTCCGATTTTTTGAGGCATTGCTTGTTGAGTGGTGAAACTCTACGCCAGGCCAGAGCGAAGCGATTTTCAACTTGCCATTGCAGAAATTTAGAGTAACTGAGAAAACAACGCTAGGGTAGGAAAAATCTATTAAATTATCTACCTATAGATAACCATTTTTACTTGCTTATTTCATTGTACACTAAAGATAACCATACGTCGACGCAACGTTTGTGACTCACACGTTTGACGGAGTGTTCCACATTCAGTTACATCGATACTGTCCATTGTTTGAAGGATTAAAATGTTTTTAATTCAAATCTTGAATTTCATGCAGGTTAGCTACCAATGTATTAATCAATAAAATTTTAACGTCAATATTAAAAAGAGTAGCCGTTGAGTTGCCAGCTCTCACCATTACTAAAAAACTGCTTGAACAAATTTATTCGAATAAAAAATATTTTGAAATTTAAGTAATTAAGATATCTTAAGTTTAATTATATGTATCTTGTATAAGCACGAGCTCGTGATACACGTGTTACAAGACTGGAGACAAAGCTTTGCATTTCAACTGTACTTGCTTTGAGTCGCCGTGGAGTCACAATGAAATTACCCTCATTTGTTATAGCAATATATGGCCTTTAAATTGAATATAGAATGCTGTAGTTTTGTTTTTTATAATAAAAAATAGATAAATTTATAAACCAATAATATTTCATAATGTTAATTTTTTTTTTCGCTCCAGTAACGAGGCAAAGGGCGGTATTAAATTCCGCACTCAACACTCATTGCCTGAAGAATTTGTTCGAATCTATATACCACATAAAATTATTTCAACCGTGCCATAATAATGTCGAAGGTTGATATTAAGATAAGTGATCCGAAAGCAAATTTTGACTGCGAAGAGATTTAAGTCAAACCCTTATTACAACAAAGGAACAATTAACAAAGGGACCCTTTATCGCTTTTTGAAAAGAAAAAATCATTTCTATCTTCAACCTTGGTATTGAGTTCCGCCTTTGAATACGCGATATGTCGAAAATTGGGCGGAAATTGAAAGTGGGGAATCCTTTTAAATGCGGGATGCAGCGTGAAGCTATAATAAAATACAATAATAATAATGTATGCACCATAATATAGTATTAGCCAACGTACAATAATAACCGCATGTTTGAGGTTTTCAAACAACCGGAGGCGGAAAATATACACAGGAAGTGTGCGTTTTGAAATTGAATATTTATATACGCTGTACACTCTTAGGTCCCGGACAGCCTTATTTGCCACACAAGCTATAATTTTTCTTTTCACAAAAGTTTCACTATCTAGTAAATTAAATTCAAATAGCTATGCTAAAAGCTAGCATCTACAGGTAGTACAATTCAGTAAAATTCTGATACCTATACATTTGAGGTTAAATCCTAAAAAATAATAACCTTAGTACTCCATACAATAAAATATGTATTATATTTTTTATGTCGCACTAATTGTACTGAACCCTCGCTGAGCGAGCCCTACTCGGGTTTGTCGGTTTTTTATAACTTATAATTTATTATTTTTTTTTATATAAAAATATAATTTATAATGTATTCCAGTTTTTTATAATATATTCAATTATAAAAAAACAAATATTCACCGTACCCTATGAAAATTGAATTAGATAGTAATTAGGTAAAGATTCCTAACTACCAACTAATGGTACGTCAAGACACTGCATTAACATAAACTCACCTGAAGTAACCGCTAAGTTTGACTTAGGCCGTGTCTACATTGAACACATTTAAAGACTTTTACTCGTACATAGGTACAGTAAAGAGAACCAGAAAGAACCTGGGAACCTAGTGTTAACACTAGGTTAAACACTCCATTCTCCAATTTCTGCCGTGGGTTGGGTGATGTAATTAAAAAGCGCACTGTCTTGTTCTAGTTGAGGGCGTCATGGTGTAGGGGTACAAGTGTGCGATTGTATACGCAACAGCTGTGGGTTTGGTTCCCTGCCAAGGAAATTAATTTTATTTCCTCGTTCTGGTCAAAAGACAAAACGTGACTCTGAATCCTCCTCTCACTGTAAGCCCTGCTCAAACCCGGTTTCCACTGCCACAGATAAATAAGAATATAATGCTTAGACGAAGTGGACTTTTAAATAAAATAGGTTTACGTTTCCACCAACAAAGAAGTTTATATACCCGTATTTTAATTACTTCGCTCTGCTCCCCAGAACTGATCAAGTTCGTTTTAACTCTTCCTATTTGCTTGATCCGACTATTTATTGGTGAAAATACAAGTATGCAGCTTACTCTCGCGAGTTCAACGTAGTCTTTAATGGGCCTGCTCCGCTTGCCGTGAAAAACGTACAAATAAAAATACAATATTATCCAAGCAATCTGTTTCCATTAACATGTGTACGAGCCCTTACAAGTCGTACGGTACGGTTTAATCGACGCCACGCGCCGGTAATTTCAAACTTAGTTCCTCAAGAGGCTGAGGTTGCGTAAGCTGCGTCAAAGGCTTCTATTCGGAAGCTCGTTGTTGACTTATGTTGAGATTAGATGACCTTGAAAGATTGAATATATTTAGATACTCGTATAGTTATGTTATAAGTGTAATTTTAAATTGTTTAAATATTAATTGTTAATTTTTTTTTCTTCCCGAATTTCCCTGTGAGCAGCTCTGTTCTCAGTCCCCATTAAAGCTTCCATTCCCCACTTTCTATCAAATTCTGGAGGCTATGCCTGTTGAGTAGCAAGATTCACCGCGCTTTGCCTCCATAAGAGAGCGAAGAAGTAAAAACAAAAATATTTTATTTCTTTGAGTAAGAATTGAACCTACAACTTGTGCTCTGCGCTGCGCGAAGACTGGTCTGAGGAAAAGGCCTTAATATAAGAAATATTTTTTTCTAAATTGAGTTAGAACTCACTAATATCATTTTTTTTATGGTATAAGGACAAGGCAAACGAGCGTTCGGGTCACCTGAAGGTAAGTGATCACCGCCGCCCACGACCCCGTGCAACACCAGAGGAGCTACGGGTGCGTTGCCGGCCTTTATTATATATATTTAGCTAAGCTTAAACGATAAAAACACTTAAAAAAGATTTATGCTCCATTATTTAACATCACAAAGAACAATAGAAACGTTTTAGCATATTACCTGTCCTTCTAATTTATCATTTCAAAGTATGAAACACAAAGTATGTTTAATACATTTAGGACCGGAAACGACGAAGCGATTGCAAAGTGAAATGTGACGGAAACAGTCAGTTTAGTCAGTTACAGTTTTGTGACGAGACTTATTTTATTATTATAAGCTGAATTTTTGATTTCTTATTTAGCCTCTTGAGTTTAACTTTCATATGACGTTGAATTTTGGAGGCATTGCTTGTTGAGTGGCAGAACTTAACGCCGCGCTTTGCCTCGTCACCAGAGTGAAGAAATGTAAATATAATCGTAATTAAATATGTCACTACTTTGAGTGGGAGTCGACCCTACAACCGTCGCGTTACAGTCACACCCTTGTGCCGCTAAGCCACGACGGCCTGATTATTGATATAGCGGTAAAAATTGTAATTTCCCACTAACATTTACTTTAATTATCTTAGTTACTTTCGTAAAGTTGCCCATATTAGGTAGCCATATTCTTTGCTACCCAAAATGCGAAAAGTAGGGGCGACGGGACTATAGAAACTAAGTTCAGACTTCAGAACAATACGACACCGGAAAGCAAACAACTTGCAATATTTATTATCTGTAACAATCACAGAACGAAACTTTTTTATTATCATGAATCTTTTGTTATATAGATAATGTTATCTATTTCCCCCATCACCAACTTTTAGGTTCCTTTTCAAGAAATAGCGAACTCAATACCGCATTTTTATCTTGTTAAAAGAGCGGGGATATTAAAGTACATAATTCTCTGAGTGGAAATCGAACCCACAACCTTCAATATGAAAAATACATTCAAATAGATAACCAGCCCAGTCATGGTACACGGGCACAAGTTTGTGACTGTAAACGCGAGTGTTGCGAGCTCGATGCCCGCTGGAGAAAATGAAATTCATATTTAAATTTATATGATTTCTTCGCTCTGGTAGAAAAGGGCTTTGAGTTCCTCCACTCAAAACGCACTGCCTCCAGAATTCCACATAAAATGGAGAACGGAGTGTCTTATCACTAGGTTATCTTTGCTTTCTCTGATGTGTGCAGTATACAGCGTGAAGCCGATAAGAACTTGCAAAACAAAAAAACAACAAACTAATAAAAATGTACTGTATTCGTGTTTGAGGCTCCATAATGCCTCGAAACAGTTCTTGGTATCCATTGACCTAGTTGTTTATTACTTGCCTGTATATTATCTGACGAGGGTCTTAGAAATTGTCGATAGAAGGAAAAAGATAGATAATTTTAAATATTCAAGTTGAGTTGATTAAGCCAGTCGTGGCGTAAAGGCATAAGCGTGCGACTATAAACGTGAAAAGTGTTGGAAAACGGAGTGTGTTTGTTCTACACTATATTTCCTCTAATTTCTCTGAAGTGTGAAGTAGAATTTGACCTTATGACACTCCGTTCTCATAAAGATACTTCCGTTCCCCACTTTTCGCCGAATTTTGGAGTAAGGATATTATTCATTTCCTGAAGTGGAATTCGAACCCACAGCCCTCGCGTTACAATCACACGTTTTTGTTCCATGCGCCACGACAACCTCAATTTGATTTTTTTTAATCTAAATCATTGAATAAGTTAAATAGTTACTCAAATTTGTAGTTTCATTTCTTCACTTTGGTATCGAGGCAAATCACGGCGTTTAGTTTCACCACTCAACACGCTTTTCGCTAAAAATAATTTGAATTTAAATATATAAAAATATTGTTAATTTTGTTAGCTGAGTCAGCAAGCATCAACAAGCCCACAACAAGTAACGCAGAAGTGCACTGTCAAATGTATTCGTGACTGTGAATAAATGAAAAATATTGCAAATATGTATACGAGTATTATTAATATGTAGTATTAATATATTTTTTCAGCTACACACTGTATCCCGTACGTAGCAGGGTAGGCAGAGGGAGCCTAGTGTGAAAACACTCCACTCCCCATTTACTACCGAGGTCTGAAGGCCGCATTTTGCCTCGTTACCACAGTAAAATGAAAATACTAAATATTGAATTTTCGTTGAGTGAGAATCGAACTCACAACACGCCGCGTTTACAGTCGCTCGCTCATGCCCCTCTGAAACATTGCGGAGCTCAACGCCACGTTTTGTCTAGGAATAGGAACCAAACCCGCAACCGTCGCGTTTACAATTAGACATTGTACCACTTGTTGTACCACTTTGTACCACTCAAACCACAATATACATACATATATATACTGCTATATTACAGGTGTCAATAACATCAAAACCAAATGGTAATTACAATTAACATCTATAGCAAAGTGAAATTAAGCTGATGGTATCTTGGTTTATCTAATTGATTGATCAAACAGAATCTCTGAAATCAAAGGCTTTAAATTAAATGCACTCAAACCTGCCATTCCATCCATATTTGTCATTGCCAGACTCAATAATTATAATAATTATTACTTTTTAACTGCTTTTAAGAAATAAATAGCGATGTTTATTTGACGATAATATGTTTTTGCCGTCGTGACGCAGAAGTGCAGCGTCTGACAAAGATGCAATGGTTCATGGTTCGATTTTCTTACTATAATCATAATATTTAAATTATTCGTCTGCTCGAAGATGAGGTCCAGGGTTGAGTTCAACTACTATTTACTTATTTTTAATTTAATTTAAATAGCTTCACGATGTCATATCCTGCATATAGCAGGGTAGACAGAGGGTACGTGAGAATATAATGTTAAGGCACTCAGTGTCTCATTAAGACACTTCCGTTCCCCACTTACCGCCGGATTCATTTAAATATTTAATTCCCCCACATTGGAATCGAAATCACAACCGTCGCGTAAACAGTCACACTTTTTGAGCCTGCTCCACAGCGTTGTATATTTTTAAACATTGAGGACCAACGCTCAGGTTCCTAGAAATAAATTAAGATTAAATTATTGAGTGAATAAGTGAGTAATTGTTGAAAATAAAATAATGATTGAATACAAAACCTATAAAATATATACTTATAAAACCTATAAAAACTTATACCTATAAAAAGTGCGCACAGTTCACCGGAAGCCATTTCTTTTCAATTGGATTTATAGAAAAAACGTTAATTATTCTCTATTGCAAAATGACCTTTGAACGCAATGTTAGATTATTAGTTTTTATTTTTGCTTTGTGTCGCTGTGTTTCTGCACACAGCAACAAAGGCAAAGGGAACACGGGAACCTAGTATTGACACACTTCGATTCCGTTAAGACACATTCGTTTTTCCATCGAATTTTGTGATTGTAAGGTTTATCATCGTTATCTACCTAACCAACAAACTCAAAATAGAAACTATATTATAATAATTACTCTTTCTTACCAACCAAGTGATTTTAAAACATTGTTAATAATGTTACTGAAAGAATGGCCTGACTGTATCATTTCGTCTGTAAAGACGATGGTTTTGTGTGCGATTTCCACTCGGAGGAATTAATTTACGGCGTTAAAATCCGCCACTCACCAAACAATACTCGTAACAACGTCTCAAAAATTTAAAACAGAACGCAGAAAGTTGAAAACAGGATGAGTTAATAGTACCTCTGCCTACTTTGTTATACGGGAAAAAACGAGATAGCTTTACGTCTCTTCTCTTATAACAAGAAAAAATCGAAATAAGCCACAGGAAGGGACATCCAAAATGTTTCTATAGCAATATCTCTGTTCTGTTCTTTTGAATATGGCGTTCCGAGCGTGCCATAGCAATATCTCTATACTCATTAACACCACTACTGCATTAATACTAAAATACGCGCCCTCTTTACTTAGGACTAATTGGTTTTTCAGTGATCAGTATTTAACCATTAAACATTTGTTTTGTTCTCGATTTCTTTAATATTTGCTACTCTGTCTACTGTATTTTTTTTTCGGTAAATAGATAAAAATAAAATCATTTATACTTCCACTACTAATATAATACTTATCTTTATTTGGGAACGCGCTTATATCAGGTTCGAATTGAGAAATTTCTTTTGTGTCAGATAACCCATTAATCGAGAAAGACTACAAACTGTACAATATATATATATTTCTTATCTATACTGAAATAACCACTTAGCAGTATTCTTGACTGTCTGTCTGTCGTGGCGTTGAGTTTTGCCACTCAGCAGTTCAGCACCCAATTTCTCCAGAATTCGAGTGGGAAACGGAGTGTCTTAACACTAGGATCCCTCTGCCTGCCTTGTGTGCATGATATAGCGTGAAGCTGATAAATAACAAAATAAGTTTAACTGAAAACTCACTATTCGGAGGAATTATTATTTTCTCCGCTTTGATATAAAGCGTAAAAGCGCGACGTTGAATTGCGTCACTAAATAAAAAAAATATGAAAATTAGGCGGACAGTGGGGAACAAGAACACCTTTCCACATTAAAATTCGTATAAAAGGAAGGTATTGTAAATAAATTTTAAATCTTTATTTTAATATGAGTATACGTCAAAGATGGAGCGATTAGGTATATAACGTTATATGTTCTTTGAGTTAAATAAAATGAAAATATCCTATTGTAAAATGACTCCAAGGAAGCTGGAAGACTTACACAAGTATACTTCATATTATACCCAAATTGGCAATTTATGAGTATGGGAAGAAATATTATTTTTCAATTTCCAGGAAATTATGTACCTTCGTCGAAAGCACAAGCTTTTTCCCCAAAAAATATGTTTTAACTTTCTCCCAAAAATATTTTTTTTAAATAGACAGATATATAAAATTTCCTTCTGTATATTATTTTCTTTACGTAGTATTAAGATAGTAAGTGCTAAGGCACTCCGTTTCCCACGCACCGCAACATTTTACTCGTATTACATTTTTTATAGAGTGGCGGATCTCAAAGTTGCGCTTTATCTTAACATAAATGTAAATGCATCCGAACAAACCCAAAACCGTAGCGTGTACAGTCACACGATGCGTCACTGCGCCACAGCAGCTTCGATTCCCTATATTCAGAGATTATTTTCATCTTAAAGGAAACACGTGTGCGGTAGCAGAAATGTATTATCCTACTTTACCTAACTAGACCGGAAATTAAACATACATACTGTTCAGGCCAAACGCCTGTTATAATTTAATGTCAAAATTTCACACCTATGCGAATAGGTGACAAGAATAATGTTTTTTAATTTTTTTACAAATACTAGAATTGTAATATAATCACTTATGGTTCAACTTGAGAATTACACGTGTCCACATCTAAATTTGCTGTCTTAATTATTACTCCAAGAACTCAACCTGATAAAGGGAGAATGCCATGACATGGTCCAGCAAGCCGCATTGCCCAATGATAAGTGATCAGTGTTTAATTAGGAATATTATTAATATTAACCAATTACTCTTTACTATTCAGATAACTTGTATTTGCCTATTATATTAATTTGTCATTTTAAAGTAAAACTATGTATATTTGCTGTTTATTGCCAATTATATTTAGTTGTTATTATATTAACAATATTTCATAGTTTAACAGGTATGTACTAGATTATTCTTATAAAACAAAAAAGGTTAATCATAATTAATTTTGTAATAATATAACTTTAAATATTTGTACTTCATTATTGAAACGTTATGAAAAAGAAAAAATGATTTGCCTATTGTGCATTAATTTAAAAAGTGCTTGCTAGTTTCTTCTTATACAATAACAAACAAATTATATATGTTTAACATCTTAATAAAAGCATGTGAATATTTTGTATTGTATAATTGTTTTGATATACTTACTTTTGTGCATGTAATTAGGTCCTCAAAAAATTAATTTTTAACAAAAAGAAAAACCGACTTCTAACACCGAACTAAAAAGTAACAAAATAATTTCTTCAATAATCATTGAAATCCGTTGAAGTTGAACTTGAAGTTGTAACAATATTACAGTATAATAAAATTTTTACCAAAAAAAAAAACAAACTTTATCAATTTAGACCAGATCCCATTATCGGAACCTTACCAAACTTTCATCAGAGTATCCTTGAAGTGTATCCTTTCAAATAAAAAAAAGAATTATCGAAATCGGTTGAAGTTATACAATATTACAGTATAATAAAAATTTTACCATAAAAAAAACAAACTTTATCAATTTTGACCGAATTCCACAATCGGAACCTTACCAAACTTTCACCAGACTATCGTTGAAGTGTACCCTTTCAAATAAAAAAAAATATCGAAATCGGTTGACGCCACATTGAGTTATTCCCCCATTTGTCGCGTACATACCGAATGCGAATATAAGACTTATGTGATTTTCTCATAGATACCATTGTCAGAAAAAAAATAAAAAAATGGGACCACATGGGAAGCACCACCTTTCAAATAATTAAAAAAAAATTCTGAAGTAAAGTCAAAAGTTCTGAGGTAACAAACATAAAAAAAACATACAGTCGAATTGATAACCTCCTTTTCTTACAGAAGTCGGTAAATAAAATATATTAGCTGAATTTTGTAAAATTTATTTTCAATAAAAACTTACAAAATATTAAGACGTATTTAAAATAAATAGATATTTCTATAATAAGAAATGGTTATGGATTATAATTAGACAATTTTATTCACATGCTTGTAAGTACACATAGAAAATTTAGTTACTAATAAGTAAGATTGAATGTTTATATGAATCATTATAATGAACTAGAATCAAAAATTGAGTCTTTATTTGATGACATTGATGCACAGTCAAGTGAGAGAAAAGATTTTGAATCTTTATATTATCAATCAAGAATTAATATCTTTTAATTCTAAATTATTAAGATGTGATAATGTGGATAACTCTTGTTCAAGTAATCATAACCCAGTTAAGTTGCCTACTATTGATTTGCCTAAATTTCACTGTTCTTATGACAATTGGCTTGAGTTTCATGACATGTTCACCAGTCTCATACATACAAACGATGCAATGGATGAAATAAGTTTCATTATCTTAGGTCATCTTCAGAAGGGTCTGTGGCTTTGATCATTCAATCCATTGCGTTTTCGGCTAGCAACTATACTACTTGCATGAATTGAATTTTAATAGATTTAACAATAAACGCTTGCTAATACAAAAGCATGTTGATAATTTATTTAATGTTAATTTAATTAAAAGTGAATCTTCTATCAATATAAAACAATTAATTAATCAATTTAATAAAATTTTACATCCTTTGGAAAAGTTTGTGAGCCGACTCAATACTGGGATACACTTCTCATTCACATTATAACTAGAAAACTTGATCAGAAAACTTTTCATGAGTGGGTGTTGTATGTGTAAATTTTTGTGTTTCTGGAATTTCTTTGCAACCGTGCTGATCTATTAGAAACTATGGAGCTGTCTCGTAATCACGGCGTGATAAATCCTAATAGAAACGCGCATAAGCTTAAGACAATGACTTCTTTAGGTGATAATAATGTTTCTAGACCAGTACACGAAGATCATAATTCCAACTCATCTATAAATATATCCTTATCCTAAATGTAAAGGCGATCATAGTTTAATTAATTGTTCTCTGTCTCTTATTTAACCAATGAACAAACATTTGAATTAGTCTCCCAGTATAAAATATGTTATAATTGCCTTCGCCCCGGTCATTACTCAAATAATTGTAAAAAACCTGGCTGCAGCCAGACAGTGCAGTTGTATAAGCGTTGTTTAGTTGTGTAAGCAATATTAAAAATCCCAATCAAAACATTTCAGTAAGTGCAGGTGATCATGATTTTAAGTCACCATCGCAATCTTCCTCCAGCAGTCAAGCGAAACAAACACTCACGACGCTGACAGCACATTTGGATGATATACTCGTATCTTTAAAATTGGAACAAGATGTTTGTTGTCCACAGCTTTATTTAAAGTATTTGATGCTGACGGATGTGAACGCGTTATATACATATGTTTTATTAGATTGTGCGAGTTCATCGTGTTTTATTACAGAATGCTTATGTTGCTAACTGAAATTAAAATATATAAACGCAGATAAGCATATATATGGAATAAATAAGATAAAGGTAAATACATATATAAATATCTATAAAACATCTGTATAGTTCAATAGTTGACTAATAGATGGCGTTGATTCGTGTTACCACTTTTAGTGCCGAAGATTGGTCTCTATTATAGTATATAGAATGTACTCTGTGGGTAAATATAACAAAAATTTATGTTGCTAAAATGCATTCCATAACTGAGAATTATTCTACGGACTTACATTGTTACGTAATGTCAACTATAACAGATAAATATACTGCACAATATTACTTTGGCATTTTTATTTTTAGTTTATGGTACGGTTAATAAATTAAATTATGATAATAATTAAAGTCAATATCGGTCAAAATTCGGGTAAAAGGATATCCTAAGAGGAAAATATAGGACCGTATTACAAATACAGAATATTATTTGTCGTAAGTTTAGTCCCGCTGCTTAGAGAACAAATATAATATTGAACTAGATGGCGCTGATCGAAAACTGTCCGTTTCTGAATCACGCTATCGACTTGTATTTGTTAAAGCATTATATACGCGAAACGTCAAATTTCTGGTTACTTGCATTTCTTCAGGGAGCACACTCCTGGATAGTGTGCAATATTTTTGAATATCTTGCATTAAGCAATTAAGAGCAAGATTAAATATAATAAAACATATTCACAAGAAACCAACTTCGTGAGTCCGCGGCTCCTCTTCCAGAGGAGAACAATTCATAATAATTAATATATAATAATTTCCCCAGAACAGATTCTAACTCACAAACATCCCATTTATAACTAAACTATCAACTATGTATTACACTGCGCCTTATATTATTGTATTACATAATACTTGTTGAAAAATACAAAACAATTCTTAAAATAAACAAAAAGATATATTTATTGACCTCGTTTCGAGATTTTATCAATAATCAATCCTAATCCATAAACTGCAACCATAGTTTGAAATAGCAATCTGTTTTTTGAGTTTAGCTTGCCAATACCAAATCTAAGTACTTCATTTTCAATGTTTAACATCAAAATAAGTTTGGGAGAACAAATGAGAGGTTAAGATTGAATTTTGGAATGGTGTGGAAAGTAAGGGTACAGAACATATAATAAAAAAACCTTATTACTATTTATTGGTATGATGTGTAAGTTGTATTACACCTATTAGTATTTACTAAATACACCTAATATACAATTTTTATATTTCTAGGACATTTGCAAGACAAATTTCATATTATGGCATATTATTCTCCATACATTTCTTATAAGCTACAAAATATTTAGTGAGTTTCTTGCAATCACTGAATTCTTAGTTCATTGTTCAGTAAAGCATTCATCAACGTAAGACAAACTAATAATCTAGCAGTTAATCTCAAATCTTATTCTTCATTATCCAATGTTACAATAAGCAATATGAAACACAGCCAAACAAAACGATATTAATTCATATTAATATGAATTCGGAAAATTATATAGAGGAGTTACTCGCAAAAAGCATGTATATTTAAACTTACTAAACAAAACTATGAATACAATACTTACCTTACTGTTACTATGCAAAAATCCATCGTAAAAGTATTTTTTTGTTTTTGAAAATATAAAGGATCTTTGTTGGATGTTGTTAATTTATGGTGTTTCAAGTTATGCCTAATAATTTATACATGAAAATAAGTTAGTAATGAAGTCAATTAAAACTAAAAATAAATTATTATATTATAAAAACATATGCTTCAAAATTACAATATTTTCGAGTTCCATTTTACGCA